>BSBK01002168.1:15000-150000 GCA_027943335.1 Chamaecyparis obtusa | reverse complement strand
ATGTGTGACAGTCTCAGACAATACAGTCTCAGTACGAAGAACATATCTCCCAAATGCACTGTTGGATTTTGCTAAATTTTGGATATGTTGGTGATAAATAAATTTAGAACAACCTCAATGGAGCGATTGGAGAAAAAAAGGTCAGGTTCAAAAATTATGACTGACTATGTTGGCAAGTGATGTTTTGGGAGCACTAGGGATCACTTAAAGGTTGTCATTTATGGAAACATTTATACTAGAGTGATCACATGTAGAGAGTTTTGATACTCGCATCATAGTCATGAAAATGACTAAGTACAAAATCAGGATAATAGTGTACTATGTTACATTTTTGGATAGCGAAGGTAATATGTGATATATTATGGCTTGCAAAGTTAGTAGAAGACATTGTTGGATATGTAGGACCTTTAGTTAAGGTTGCATGTGTTTTGGTGAAGAGATAAAAAAGATACAAGGATATGAAGGTATGTGAAGATAGAGAATCAGTGAAACATGGCATCTGAATAGTTGCGATGATTGAGGGAAAGTTAGTTGGTATGTAACATGCTAAGTTAGATGGATATTGTATATTTCCAACACTTTGGTAATATATGATCTCTGACTTTATGTTTATCATTTGCATAAGTTATTATTATGTTTTGTAATGTATTTGGAAATCTGACTAGATGGCAAAATCAATATAAGTATAGAGTTTTTTGTGGAAGTGATAAGTGTGATTGTGATGATGATATGTGTTGGAAACAATTGTATGAAGAAAATTGCTACTCAAATTATGTATTGTCTTTGATGTCACACAATGTCATAGTCTGCAACAATCAGTACCTACCGAGCTCAGTCGGTCTGCCTGGCATTAAAATTAGTGCTTACCGAGTTCACTCAGTTATCAAAGAAAATCAGCATTTACCGAGTTCACTCGGTTATCAAAGAAAATCAGCATTTACCGAGTTCACTAAGTTGTCAAAGAAAAGTTAGCATCTACCGAGTTCAGTCAGTTATCGAAGAAAAAGGATTATCAATGTTTACCGAGTTCTCTCGGTCTCCAAAAGATTGTAGAAGATTTCATTATGGTCACCGAGCACTATCGGCCCTTGAAGGATCTTTGCAAATAAAGTTTGCTTAATTCAGCCGACTGTTATACTAAGTAATGTCAATTTGACAAATCTAAAATCATATAAATAAAAGGTCAAATGTGAAAAGCAATATATGGAATTATAGAAGAAGATATATAGAAGAAAGACAAGAAAGGTGTGTGCGAAATTGTGAAGGATGACCAGATATCCTTGAGGAGCAGCAAAGATATATTCGATCAGGAAGGATCACACTTATACAAGATAGAGATCTGTAATCAGCAAGGCAGTTGCATTATTATACAGGTCATTTTCATTGTTACCTTTTTATCATTGTAATAGTGACTTCTAAATCTCTTAACCGAGTTGGTTTAACAACCATATTGTAAATCCTCTAACAAGGTGACAATTCCATTGAATTGTTCTCAAGACCTCTTACCAAGCCACTCCTAGCAGGGTGATTAAATCCTCTAACAAGGTCACACCTAACAGTGTGTTTTGTAACCTTTTACCGGGTTGGCTTCTAACTGGGCATCACTTCAAAAAAGTGAAAATCAGTATCTAGATACATTGGTGGTTTTTCCCATATTGGGTTTCCACGTTAAAATCTTGTGTCTCTTGTGTTCTTAATAGTTATCTTAATCATATACAAGTGGTGATGAATATCTAAAAGATAATTTTACTAATACTTTTTGCATCTACCAAGTTACTGCAATCTATTTACCGAGTGTTAAACAGATAATATTCATTAAGATATCCTAAGGGATCTAGAAAGAAATAATTGTAAAGTGTTTTATAGTTGACTGATTCACCCCCCCTCTCAGTCACTTCATCCATATTCCATCAATTGGTATCAGAGCTCTTGGTGCTTGCAGGAAGGGTTTCAAGGACCTAAGCTAAAGATCAGGATGTCTTACAAGAGGGAAATTCCAAAGCTCAACAGAGATAACTTCTTAGCATGGCAAGGTCTCATGAGACTTCATCTGGCTTCCATTGGTGATTCAGGATGCAAATACATTGATGAAGAATACACAGTTCCTACTGGCGCATTAACTATTGAAGACATTGTAGAGAAAAAGAATCATAACACCATGATGATAGACATTGCATCAGCTCTCAGCTATGAAGAATTTGATGAAATTAAAGAATGCACTACTGCATATGAAATGTGGATCACACTGAAGAAAATATATGGTGGTGATGCAAATGTGAAAAGAGCCAAAGCAGAAAGCCTAAGAGGACAGTTTGACAAGATGAATATGAAAGAAGATGAAAACATTGCAAAATATGTTGAAAGGATCAAAGCAAGTGTTAGTGCAATTAGAGCTTTTGGAGGAACAATCTCTAATGAAATTGTTATAAGCAAGGTACTCAGAACATTACTCCCTATCTATGCAATAAGAGTATCAGCTATTCAAGAAAGAAGATGTGAAACAAACCACAATATAACTTTGGATGCTTTAGTTGGAAGATTGACAACCTTTGAATTAGACAACTATGACAACTATGTTCCAAATTCCAAAAATATTGAGTCAGCATTTGAGGCCAAGGTTTCACTAAGGAAGAACAAGAAAATAAAAGAAGTTCAGTCAGAAAGTGAAGAAGTATCAGAAGAAAGTTCTGATAGTGATCTTGAAATTGTAGAAGCATTACTTGCAAAGAAGTACTCTAAAGGGAAAGGTAAATATAAAGGTAAAACTCCTTTAATCTATTTTTCATGTGAAGAAATTGGAAATATTGCAGCTAGGTGCCCAAACAAGCAAGCCAAGGAAGAGAAGAGAGGTCACAAGTACTATGGCAAAAAGAATTTCAAATCATTCAAGGATAAAGGTAAGAAAACATGTTTTATGGCTAAAGATTCTGATGATAGTGAAGAAGAAATTGTCTTTATTGCTATAAAAGATGAATTTGATGATGATGAAGATAAGATGGCACTTATTTCTCATATAAGCAAAGATGATATATGGATAATAGACAGTGGATGTTCACACCACATGACTGGTGACAAGACAAAATTTGAATACCTAGAAGACTATGATAGTGGCAATGTAAGATTTGGAAACAATGAACCTTGTTGTATAAAAGGAAAAGGAAGAATCTCATTAACCAAAGAACTCATATGTGATAATGCTTATTGGGTTGAAGGACTAAAACATAATCTTCTAAGTGTAGCACAACTAATCAACACTGGTTTCAAGGTTGAATTCATGAATAGTCAAGCAAGACTGCTGGATGGAAAAGGAAAACTCATTGGATCAGGCAAACAAACAAAAGGTAACTTATTTTATCTTGATCTCAGTGAATATTCATGTTTTATTGCTCAAATTGAAGAAAGTTGGCTATGGCACAAAAGGTTATGTCATGTGAATTTTGATAACATGATGAAAATAAGCAAATTCAAGAAGGTAAGAGGCATTCCTACTTTGAAGAAACCTAATACTGGTCTATGTAAGAATTGTCAGATTGGCAAAATGAGTAAGACTAGTTTTAAGAGTAAGAACTATCAGTCTAAAGAGATTTTGGAAATTGTGCATACTGATTTATGTGGACCTATTGGAATAGAAAGCTATACTGGAGATAAATTCTTTATTCTTTTCGTTGATGATTATTCTAGAATGATGATTGTTATGTATTTAAGAGAAAAGTCAGAAGCATTTGAAAAGTTCAAATGGTACTTGGCAAGAGTGGAAAAGGAAACAGGGAAAAGATTGAAATGCTTAAGATCAGACAGAGGTGGTGAATTCATCTCCCATGAATTTAACAACTTTTGCATTGAAAGAGGAATCAAAAGACAGGTATCAGCTCCTAGAACTCCTGAGCAGAATGGAATAGCAGAAAGAAGAAAGAGATCTATTATGGATTGTGCAAGGACTTTAATGATAGAAAAGAACATCACCATAAAGTACTGGAAGGAAGCAATCAGCACTACAGTTCATACCTTGAACCGAGTACAATTGAAGAAAGACACATTCAAAACTCCTTATGAGTTATGGTATGGCTATAAACCCAATGTAAGTTACATGAAAGTATTTGGTAGCAAGTGTTATATCTTAACAGAATCCAGAAGAAATAAATTTGATGTGAAAAGTGATGAAGGAATATTCCTAGGATATTCTAGCAAAAGCAAGGCATACAAATGTCTAAACTTGTCTACTCACAAAGTCATAGAAAGTATACATGTAAAATTTGATGAGTTTGCAGAAAAGACTGAAGAAGAAAGCAAAAGGGAACCTGAAAACTACAGGAGATTCATTTACATAGAACTTGAAACATTGCCAGACACAACTATCAATGAGGAAACTATATCTACCGAGCCTAGCACAGTAACCGAGTCATAGGAAGAAGTTCAAACTGAGTCATAGGAAGAAGTTCAAACTGAGTCACAGGAAGAAATTCAAACTGAGTCTCAGCCTAAAGTTACCGAGCAAATATCTACTGAGCCAGAGCAACCTGAAGATGAGATCCTAGAAGACAACAACATGACTCATTCAAAAATCAAGGAACCTATACTAGCCAAATATGTTAGAAGGCATCATACACCAGATCAAATTATTGGAAACAAATCAGATGGTACTATGACAAGAAGTAAGCTAAAAGGTACATGTCTGCTTACTGATTTTGAACCTAGAAATATCAAAGATGCATTGAAAAATGAAAGTTGGATTGAAGCAATGAATGAAGAATTAGAACAAATACAAAATAACAAAACATGGACTCTTGTACCTAGACCTAAAGATAAGAATGTAATTGGAACAAAATGGGTATTCAGGAATAAGCTGAATGAAGACGGTCAAGTATCTAGAAACAAAGCTAGATTGGTATGTAAAGGTTATTCTCAAGAAGAAGGTATAGATTATGGTGAAACTTTTTCTCCTGTTGCAAGATTAGAAGGTGTAAGAACTCTACTTGCTTATGCAGCACATAAAGGATTTAAGGTATATCAGATGGATATAAAATCTGCATTTCTCAATGGAATTCTTGATGAAGAAGTCTACATTGAACAACCTGAAGGTTTTGTTGATCCAGATAAAAAGGACATGGTCTGCAAGTTACACAAAGCATTGTATGGTTTGAAACAAGCTCCTAGAGCATGGTATGAAAGACTCCATAACTATCTGATTCAGATTAATTTCAAAAGAGCCAATGATAAAAACAATCTGTATATTAAAGAAGGACCAGATGACAAAATTGTATTGGTAGAAATATTTGTAGATGATACTATATTTACAGGGAACGATGATCAGTGCAAAGAATTTTTAGAGCAAATGAACAAAGAATTTGAAATGTCTATGTTTGGTTTAATAAAATTCTTTGTTCGTCTTCAAATTCAGCAAAGCAAGAATGGTATATACATTACTCAATCTAAATACATTAATGAAATACTTAAGAAGTTTGGTATGGAAGATTCAAAACCAGTTGGTACACCCATGTGTACTGGACTAAAACTTACCAAAAATGATGATTCAAAAGAAGTAGATCAGACCTTATACCGATCTATGATTGGAAAATTGTAGTATGTAGTACATACAAGACCTGATATTGCCTTAGCAGTCGGTATAGTAGCAAGATTCTCAGCAAAACCTAAGGAAAATCATATGATGGCAATCAAAAGAATCTTAAGGTACTTAAGAGGAACTGAAGAATATGGTTTGTGGTATAAATTTGGAGGCAATCTAGACTTAAAAGTGTTTACTGATGCTGATTGGGCAGGGAACATTGATGATAGAAAAAGTACAAGTGGTGGAGCATTTTTTCTTGGAAAAAGACTAGTATCCTGGACCAGTAAAAAGCAAAATTGCACATCTCAATCCACAGCTGAAGTAGAATATGTTGCTGCTGCAGTAAATTGTTCAAATATTGTTTGGTTTAAATAGTTATTACAAGGTATGAAGGTTGAGATCAAAGAACCAGCTATTATATTTTGTGACAATACAAGTGCAATAAACATTTCAAAGAATCCAGTAATGCATTCCAAAACCAAGCACATTGCTATTAAATATCACTTTGTCAGAGAATTGGTGCAGGACAAGGAAATCGGATTAGAATATATTCATACAAAAGAGTAGATTGCAGACATTTTCACCAAACCATTACCCAAGGATGCATTTGTGTATCTAAGAGGTAAGCTAGGGGTCATTCCCCTATCCGAGGCTCACTAAATATAGTTTTAGTGATGCATCAACCAGAACATGATTGAAAATCAACAAGTTGATGTAGCATATTCAAGGAATCATTGCATATGAATCAGTACTTGGGGTACATTAGTTTACACCGGTAATATGTGAATTGTCTTTGGCATGTGTTGTCAAAGAGGGAGTGTTTGCTATGTCTTTTCTATTACTTCAAGAAATTTTGAATAGTCAGAAGGAAGAGTTTTTTTAAGAAAAAGGAAGTTTACTGCCAGAGGGAGATTTGAATCTGAACCGAGCTAATCCTTTCAAATTTCTTATGCTATGACATATTGTGTTGCCATCAATGCCAAAGAGGGAGATTGTTGGAAACAATTGTCTGAAGAAAATTGCTACTCAAATTATGTATTGTGTTTGATGTCACACAATGTCATAGTCCACAACAATCAGTACCTACCGAGCTCAATCGATCTACCTGGCATTAAAATTAGTGCTTACCGAGTTCACTCGGTTATCAAAGAAAATCAGCATTTATCGAGTTCACTCGGTTATCAAAGAAAATCAACATTTACCAAGTTCACTCGGTTGTCAAAGAAAAGTTAGCATCTACCGAGTTTAGTTGGTTATCAAAGAAAAAGGATTATCAGTGTTTACCGAGTTCTCTCAGTCTCCAAAAGATTGTAGAAGATTTCATTATGGTCACCGAGCATTGTCGGCCCTTGAAGGATCTTTGCAAATAAAGTTTGCTTAATTCAGCCGACTGTTATACTAAGTAATGCCGATTTGACAAATCTAAAATCATATAAATAAAAGGTCAAATGTGAAAAGCAATATACAGAATTATAGAAGAAGATATATAGAAGAAAGACAGGAAAGGTGTGTGCGAAATTATGAAGGATGACCAGATATCCTTGAGGAGCAGCAGAGATATATTCGATCAGGAAGGATCACACTTATACAGAATAGAGATCTGTAATCAGCAAGGCAGTTGCATTATTATACAGGTCATTTTCATTGTTACCTTTTTATCATTGTAATAGTGAATTCTAAATCTCTTAACCGAGTTGGTTTAACAACCATATTGTAAATCCTCTAACAAGGTGACAATTCCATTGAATTGTTCTCAAGACCTCTTACCAGGCCACTCCTAGTAGGGTGATTAAATCCTCTAACAAGGTCACACCTAACAGTGTGTTTTGTAACCTTTTACTGGGTTGGCTTCTAACTGGGCATCACTTCAGAAAAGTGAAAATCAGTATCTAGATACATTGGTGGTTTTTCCCATATTGGGTTTCCACATTAAAATCTTGTGTCTCTTATGTTCTTAATAGTTATCTTAATCATATACAAGTGGTGATGAATATCTAAAAGATAATTTTACTAATACTTTCTGCATCTACCAAGTTACTGCAATCTATTTACCGAGTGTTAAACAGATAATATTCATTAAGATATCCTAAGGGATCTAGAAAGAAATAATTGTAAAGTGTTTTATAGTTGACTGATTCACCCCCCCTCTCAGTCACTTCATCCATATTCCATCAGATATGATGGATGCAAATCTTAAAGTAGAGAGTAGATGTGAGATCAGTATTTGGCAAAGTCATAAATGGAAATATCTAAGCATAGCAGATGCTTGTATTATTCATTTTTGAAGAACACTTTGTGACAGTACTTTGATTGTAAGAGTTCTAAGCTCAACACCGTTAACCAAGTTTTTGTATACCCCTAACAAGGTTTTGTATTCCTCTAGCAAGGAAATGTACTATGTAATACTTAGCTCCTAACAGGGCTAAATCTCCTAACATGGATACTATATTTTAGTGCATACTTGTGGGTACCATCCCCACCAGGGTTTTCCTTTGGCCAGGGTTTCCTCAAAAAAAATCATGGTGTTATGAGTTATATGTTGTGCATTTATGTTCTTTTCATTTTGGCATTAATATGGTTTATTTGCAATTGGTTGAAGTTTAAATTAAAGTGTAGTAATATTGATTCACCCCCCCTCTCAGTATTACCTAATCCTAACAATTGGTATCAGAGCTATTGGCCCTTGGAGAGAAAGCCTAACAACTTAAGGGAGATCAAAATGGATTCAAAAAGTTTGCAAGAGAACTTTGAAGAAGCACTTGAAGATCTAGACAAAGAGAAAGCTAAGAATGGCGATTTAAAATTCAAATTAAGAAGAGCAGAAGGGTTCATCAAGAAACTAAAAGAGTAGCTTGAAATGTTAAAAATACACAGACAAGACCTTATGGATAAGATCAAAGAGGAGTCAAAAAATGACACATCAGACCAAATAAAGAAGCTGGAGTAGGAAAAAGAACAAATCAATCTTTTGATGATTAAAGAGATTCAACATGAAAAGGATGCAAGATACAAATTTGAAGAGTCATTGAAAGAAGAAAATGAATAGATAGGACAAATGAAGATTGAACTTGATCACTACAAGGACAAGTGTCAGGAATTGGAGAAGTACAATTAGATCATAAAAGGTGAACTCACTCAATCCAAATTACATATTGAGAAATTTCACATGAGCTATGATAAGATTGATGAACAAAGAGCAAGACAGAAACCTAAAGGAGACATGACTGGAGTTGGATTCAATGAAGTAGAATGTTCTAAGGCTAATGAAGAAACACATCAAGCAAAGAATGAAGAAAGACCTACTCTTGAGAGACTAGAGACCAAACAAGACCTTTCAGATGTAGATGCTTTGGATGTAACAAATTTGGACACATGAAATGAGATTATAGAAGTAAAGGTATCTCCAAACCCTTTACCAACCATTGTTATAACTTTTATGATTATAGACATAAGAAAGAAAATTGTAGAAAACTAGATCAGTCAAGAAAAAAACAAGATTACATCAGAGAAGAGGTAGTAGCCAATATCACATGTTACAAATGAAATAACTTTGGGCATACTACAAGGTATTGTAAACTACAAGTAAATTAGGATAGAAGGAGATCACCTACATGCTACAAATATAATAATATAGGACACATAGAATTTTTTTACAAATATAATGGAGAGGACAACAAAAGAGGACCAAGAGGACCACCTCTTGTGGTTATAAAGAAGAATGTTGGTGACAGTGGTAAAATTTTTTATGAGTACATGAATGTGAATGAGTTCGAGAATCATTTTAAGAAATCAAAAAATAAAGAGGATGAGAAGATATAGAAGGTAAAAGAGTTAAACAAGGCATTGGTTGAGGGAGAGACAGTAGATGTTACGGTGTCTTCGCATGATGAGTTCATTGAGACATCAACCTAGAATGATGCATGGCCTTAGGGGGAGCATTGGATGTAGATAACAGATTATATCCAGCCCCTAATTATGTGGAGTACGCTCATGAAAGCTTAGATATAGTGTGTACATACACTATGGAGCCTATGTGTGTGATCACAACACTTGTAGATTCATTTTTCATATTCACAAGATTTGTGTTGATTGGACAACATGCGAAGTTGAGCTACTTGTGATTAATGCACTTACTCAACTTGCAAAGGATAAAAGAACTTGAACCATATCATTTCTACACTGTTTGATAATCAACAACCAAGGAGAAATGATTTGTGAACAATTTCAATCATCCAACAAATATATTGCATGATCACTTGAAGAAAAGTTTTGGATTTAGTGTGTTATGTTTATTTAGAATTTATACTCTTTAAGAAGTTATGGATGCACCTATAATCTTTGATGTTGTGGATAGACCTAGGTATAAGTTTAAGATACATCTATTTAAGTCTTGTGAGGATGATCTGGAAGGAGCATTTTGAAAACCCCTTACAGTGTGTTGCATGTGGAGGATATTAGGGCTTATATACATTGCAAGTATGAAATCATAGGAGATGTCAATATCTACAGTGAATTAGATGGAATGATAGAAGAAGATGGGAAGATGGTAGATGAGTTTAAACACTTGGAAGACCATTCCATTATCAAGCTAACCCTATTGAATGAGTTCCATGAAATTGAATAGTTCAAGATAATCCTTAGTAGAATCCATAACTAGTTTATATGGATTAGAGAACAACTATTTAAAATATGTACTCAAATGATTCATGATACAACTAGATTGGATAATGATGGAGTCACCCCAATTGTAGAGAAGAATATAAGAAAATAGGTGGAAACCCTAACCCATTCTAAGTGGGATAAGAGAGCTATGAAAATGAATGATATCTATCAGAAATATGTAAGGTTGATAGCTATGTTATTAGGTTACAAGATGTTCTATAGGAGTAGACCTAACTTAGTATCAACTAAATTTATTATGATGGCTTATAGAATGGTTAAGGAAAAATAGGAAGAGAAGGAACAAAAGAAGGAGATACAACAAGAAGAAAGGTAGGTAGAAGAGATAAGAACAAAAAAAGTAGAGGTAAACATTGAGCATATACAAGAACCAGACACCTCCTCTACTCTATTGTTGGAAAGTATGGCCAAATCAGTGAGTGTAGATGTGGAGAGCATGGATGAGGATGAACTCATGAGGTTATCCTTCATGGCTTTTGCTAAGGAAAAAGAAAGATCAGTACAAAAAGGGGACAAAAGGGTAAAGGTGATTACTAGGGTAGTGGAGATAGTGAACAAATTACTTCCTACACCTATTTTCTTTCAATAGAAGGATGATGTAGAGAACCTAGGCATGGCATTGGATAGCTTTGACAGTCACTTTGAGTCATTGTTGAAGACCGCAAAGGATAAGGCAAATACGAGTTTCTTGCAGAAGAAGTTGAAAGAAGTTTGTCAGTCCATTTCATGGGACTTGGGCATTCTTAAGTCAACTAAAAGTAAGGCCAAAAGTTCTATGTTAAGAGGAAGGAAGATATATAGTTACTAAATAAACCCTATGAGACATGTGAAGAACATTGAAGACATCATAGCCAAGGATAGGGCCACCCTAGACAACATAATGGACATTTGTGAAACCTCTTCACAAACTGTATTGGAGATGGATAAGTAGGCATCCAAGATATTGGATAAGATCAATGTTTTAAATGCGGAGAAAGGGAGAGTAGTGGAAATATTTGGATTACTAAAGAGTCTAATCACTCCTAAGATTTCAATTCTTGAAACTCATCTTAAGGAGATGGAGAAAATAGAAGGCTCAATGACAAGTTCCTTACCCACCAAGTCAAAGGCAACAAAAACAACATCATATGCACTAAATGGACTAATCCATGTTAGTGAGCTTCTAATAAAGTCATGGGAAGATGAAGTGAAGACCTTGGAAAACACTTTCCAAGATATTCTAAATTTGGTGAGTAAGCACTAAGTCTTTTGTGCTTAGAATTTTGAAATTTTGTAAGTACCTTTGCCATTGATGTCAAAGGCAGAGGAAGAGAAGAGAAAAATGGAAAAGGAAGAGAAGAGAAAATAAGAAGAAGAAAAAGGATTAAAAAATATATATATAAAAGAGAAAAAGAGAAAGAGAAGAAATTATATGTATATATGTAGAATGAAGTTAGTGCTTTGACACTTCGTCATTTTTCACTAAGTGTTGCCATCAATGCAAAAGGGAGAGATTGTTGGAAAGTGATGTTTTGGGAGCACTAGGGATCACTTAAAGGTTGTGATTTATGGAAACACTTAAGGTGGAGTGATCACATGTAGAGTTTTTTGGTACTGGAGTCACAGTCATGAAAATGACTAAGTAAAAAATTAGAATAATAGTGTACTGTATTGTAGTTTTGGATAGCGAAGGTAATACGTTATATATTATGGCTTGTAAAGTTAGTAGAAGACATTTTGGGATATGTAGGACCTTCAGTTAAGGTCACACATTTTTTGGTGAAGAGATCAAAAAGATACAATGATATGAAGGTATGTGAAGACAGAGAATCAACGAAACAAGGCATCTGAATAGTTGCAATGATTGAGGGAAAGTTAGTTGGTATGGTAACATGCCAAGTTAGATGGATATTGTATATTGCCAACACTTTGGTAATATATGATCATTAACTCTATGTTTATCATTTGCATAAGTTATTATTATGTTTTTTAATGCATTTGGAGAGCCGACTAGATGGTAGAAATAATATAAGTATATAGTGTTTTGTGGAAGCGATAAGTGTGATTGTGATGATAATATGATGGATGCGAATCTGAGAGAAGAGAGAAGATATGAGATCAATGTTTGACAGAGCTATAAATGGAACTATCTAAGCATAGAAGATGCTTGTGTTGTTCATTTTTGAAGAACACTTTGTGACAGTACTTTGATTGTAAGAGCTGTAAGCTCACCACCTTTAACCAAATTTTTGTATACCCCTAATAGGGTTTTGTATTCCTCTAGCAAGGAAATATACTATGTAATACTCAGCTCCTAAAAGGGCTAGATCTCCTAATAGGGATACTATATTTTAGTGCATAGTTGTGGATACCATCCCCTCTGGGGTTTTCCCTTGGCCAGGGTTTCCTCGAAAACAAATCATGGTGTTGTGAGTTATGTGTTGTGCATTTATGTTCTTTTTATTTTAGAATTAATATGGTTTATTTGCAATTGGTTGAAGTTTAAATTAAAGTGTAGTAATATTGATTCATTCCCCCTCTCAGTATTACCTAATCCTAAAAAACTGTGTATGGGTCTATGCAAAAATTTGTAAAAGAGCGAGGTTCCTTCTTTAAAAGCCTAACCACTTGAAGGGAGATTGATGTAAAGTGGGCAGCAGGAAGATTCAAACAATGAAACAAAGATAAGGAAATGCACCCTATACACCCAAATTATAAGGAAAAGTTCCCTATACCTATCAAAAGTGTAGAAAGGACAAGAAATAAGGTTATCACAACCCCAAAACCTCAAGGGAAACCTACTCACTAGGTTTCACCAAGTCCCAAACACCAATAACCAAGATTGGCTATGAAGAACTCTAACTCAAGTTATGAACAATCCCCATGAAATGGCTCACAGGACCAGGGTTGACCTATACTCAAGGATCTGGCCTATTTAGGTCCCCTTTTATTAGTTCCAATGGTTCTTTCACTCACTAGAAACCCATACAACACAGTTGCTTCGCAAACCCAAGTTTAGGCTTGTAGCCCTTCCTAGAAGTGATTTTGATTCTAAAAAGAAACAATCCCACATAACATACTAAAAAAATTGGGGATTTAGATACCCTTTTGGGCCTAAGGGATCATATCCAAGCACCAAGATGTGAAACTGAAAGGAAAGTAGGAAAGTACCTGATCTAGGCAAGGCAATTACACTACAAGTGTTATTTTCTTTGAACAAATGCCCAAGACAACTATGGGAACATGTGAGGGCATACATAAGGACCTTATAATGGGTGAACCCACAATAGTGGGTTACACTTTTTTGCCTGAACGGACACTGAACTCTACATTTGAAAAAAACTTTTAGATTCACATGCATATTATGGTTAAACTGTTTGAAATTTGAAGATTAAGTAAATTAGAGTCTTTTAGGATTTTTTGTCTAGATTCTAAATATATTTTTTATTTTTATTTTTGAACTTATTTGAATGTTTTTTTCTTTCTCCCACAAAAACTGGTATGTTGCTAAAAATGTCAATTTCAAAGAGTTACATTGTTTTCATAGAGCATAACTTTTTTTCTAAAATATATATCAATGTTCTTCTTTCAAATTTATTTTTGTAACATCCATACGAAGGGCATGCATTTGGTTTGATGACATTATCATGATTATTGCATATTTTATTAACATTTAAAGTTGAGTAAACCATAATTTTGACATACCTTGACTACATAGCTTATAACTTGTCATATATTTGTCCAATTTCTTTTTTATTTTTTTTGATAGAAAGAGAAATTCAATACTTAGGGCATAGATATTTTTTAGAATTTTTTTTTTCTCATTTACTATTTTTCCATAAGCGTCAAACATAGAGGTAGACATACGGTGAAATATCTATGTTTAGTAAAACAAAAAATACAAAGTCATAATAAAAATACAAAGTCATAATAAACTTAATATATATTAACATTATAATCATTGGAAAGATTTTTCTCAGTAGCACCTTACTAAATAGATAAGTTTTTCAAATGGATTCATTTGATCTTCCAAAAGTTAACGTCGAAGTGATTTTTTGTTAGCATTTTAATATGTGTGAAGGAGACTCCATTGTAGGTATGAATGAGTATAGATGTTATATCAATGTTTTTTTTATCTAAGAGGATTTGAGCTAACCATTTATAATTAATTCCTTCAAATTAAACCTCTCCAAGGCTTAAATCATCATATTTTATTAAAAATATACTATTTCAACAAAAATCAATATGTCTAAAAAAGTGTAACCCACTATTGTGGGGTCACCCTTATATTCTAAATTAGAGGTCTCGGTGAATCCCCAATCAACAATTGTGATGACTGTACTCAGTCACTTGGAGGTGCACACATAGAGATGTACACCTATGGAATCATGGAAAATCCATCTCCCTGCAAGTTACCACTCCTAACCTTCATATTCTCAAAGTACATAAAAAATCTTGAATTACACCAAGGGGAATTATATTCCCATGGTGGAATCGAGTAGAACACTCAATCTTAATTGAAACCCTGATTTTAGGCCTATAATCCAGGCAATGAGACTAAAAACTTAATAACTTTCAAACTAGGATTGATCAACACATGAGGCCAAATGAAAATGGAAGGAGATTCACAAGAAAAAATCTTGTTCTCATAATTTCATGCCCTTCTATCTGTACCAATCCGTACTATTCAACTGTCCTTGAGATTTGAAGAGAAATGGTTATATTTTATTTGTTCTTAATGCCAAAATTACATGATGATCCTACCACCTACCTAAAAGGGCTTATGTAGGCACTCCCAATGGTTACATAACATATTTGAACTAACTAGCCATTTGGGAGTTGGTTTATAAGTCCTTGACAAAAGTTGTCAAGTTTGCTCAGAAATTGCTTGACAACTTTTTGAGCATTTTTACATATTTTGCAATTTTGCAAATTTGATGACCAATATTGGTCTTAATCTTATTTTAGTGATTCCTAATGGATCCAAACATGAAAAACAAAAAAAATAATCTATTTCTAAGGGTTTGGATAATTAATGACCAATAGTTGCCCAAGGGCTCATAGGATGCCAATCTTGGGACTTTGGTCTTACAAATGAGTCCAATGATTAACCCATTTTCCTATCATGACTAGAGGCCTCTTAGGACCTTGATGGAAACCTTAAGTGCCAAAGGAACACTTAGTTCATTTAGGGTGCTCCTGCACCATACTCCCCATGAGATTTGAACTCAAGTTCCTACTTGAGGTTAACAGGTTAACGGTGGTGCCATCTTGTTGGATCTATGCCTCTATCATCCAAGTAACATCTATTGGAGGGAGTCCTTTCCATTTCACTAAGTACTACATGATCTTGTTCTTCCTTGTTTGCTTCAGCACTTTAGATTCCATAATTTTATCTAACTCCATTTGCTTTCTTGGTGGGAGATCTGTCACATAGTCTCCATCATCTTCCTCATGTGGACCCTGCACATTAGAAACATCTGCAACACACTTGTAAGGGGTAAGGTATGCAATATTAAAAATAAGAGAAATCAATAAAGTGGGAGGTAATGAGATTTCATAGGCATTTTCAACCATCTTATTGAGGATGGTGCAAGGTCCAATATTCTTCATGTGTAGCTTTGAATATCTACATTTAGGGAGTCTTTCCTTCCTTAGGTATGCCCAAACATTGTCTCCAACCTTAAAATGAACTTCTCTCCTTCTTTTATCTACGCGTGTCTTATATTTCATAGTGGACTGCTGAAATGATTGTTTGACCTCTGCTTGTACCTTGGTGATGAGTTCTTCCAGCTTTTGTCCTTGAGCACTAACTCTAAAGTCATGGGGTAAGTCTACCAAATCCAAGGGACCTTTATGATGAAGGCCATACACTGTTTGAAAAGGGGTCTTACCACAGACCTATTCAATGAATCATTGAATGCAAATTTTGCTTGGGGAAGTATCATGTCGCAACTCTGATTGTACTATTTTTTTAGGCATCTTAAGAGGTTTCCAAGTGACCTATTAACCACCTCTAATTGTCCATCCATTTGGGGGTGGTATGCTGAACTATAGGTCAAGTTTTTGCCTAGTTTCTTGTGCAAAGTCCTCCAACAATGGCCCTAAAACTTCACATCTTTGTCTGAAACTATAGTCTTAGGAAGACCATGTATTCTCACTACCTCTTTAAAGAAGAGATGCACCATATGAGAGGCATCATTAGTACTTTTACAAGGTACAAAATGTGCCATCTTACTAAACCTGTCCACAATGACAAAAATGTTGTCATGACCCTATTTTGTTCTTGGAAAACCCATTACAAAATCCATGGAGACTGACTCCCATGGCCTAGAGGGAATTGGTAGGTGTTGGTATAGTCCTTGGTTAGTGGATACCCCTTTTTCTTGTTGGAAAATAGTACAAGATTCTACAAAATTCTTGACTTCATTCCCCATTCTTAGCCAAAAATAACTTCTTTTCACTAAATCAATAGTTTTATCTATCATAAAATGACCACCTAAGCCACCACAATGCTTCTCTTTGATGATATTTGTTCTCATGCACAATTGAGCCCCCTTAAACAAAAGACCATTTTCAATCAGAAATTCAAAAAAAATAGTGTGGTATCTCCTTGTTAAGTTGGTGCATACCTCAAAGGCTTCTCCAAAATCTAGAGCTCCTACATATAGGTGCTTTAGTGAGTCAATTCCCACACTTTGAAACTTAATTTATTCAATCAATCCAACTCTTCTACTTAGGGCATCAACCACTTTATTGGCCACTCCCTTTTTGTGTTTTATATTGAAGGTGTAAGCCTGTAATTGTTCCATCCACTTTATACATTTCACCCATAGTTTATCTTGAGTATTAAGAAAACTCAATGCATGGTTATTAGTGAAGACTATAAACTCCTTGGGAAGTAAGTAATGCCTCCATTTCTTAAGTGCTTGGACCATGGAATACAACTCTAAATCATAAGTAGAATATCTTTTCTTAGCATCATTTAACTTTTCAGAGAAAAATGCCACAACCTTACCTCCTTGGCTTAAAACAACACCTATGGCCAAGTTGCTTGCATCCATCTCCACCACAAACACCTTGTTGAAGTCATGAAGAGTTAGGATTGGATATTGAGAAACTCTATTCTTGAGATATTGGAAGGCATCATTAGCATCTTTAGTCCATACAAACTTAGTCTTTTTACCACCTTTAATAGTTTCCAACATAGGAGCACACACATGGCTAAAGTTTTTAATAAACTTCCTATAAAAAGTTTCTAAATCATGAAAGCTTCTAACATCACCTTGGTTCTTTGGTGTAGGATAGTTGATGATTGTTACAACCTTCTCTAGATCCATTTTGAGAGTGCCTTGGGAGATGAGAAATCCTATGAAAATAAGTTCCTTCTTCATGAAAATACACTTTTCCAAGTTAATCAGTAACTTGTGTTCATGGAGTCTCCTTAAGACCTACTCAACATGATCAAGATGTACTTCCCTACTATGACTGTAAATCAGAATGTCATCCAAATATATGACTACAAACTTTCTAATAAAATCAATGAAGATCTCATTCATGAGTCTCATGAATGTACTAGGGGCATTAATCAAGCCAAATGGCATAATAATCTACTCAAAAAAACCTTCAGTTGTCTTAAATGCTATCTTCCATTCATCTCTTGGCTTTATCTTGATTTGATGATAGCCTGATTTTAAATCAATTTTAGTAAAGTAACAAGTAGTGCCAAGTTGATTAAGCAAATCCTCCATTCTTGGGATGGGGAACCTATATCTTATAGTTATTTTTTTTAGGGATCTACTTTCAATACATAACCTCCATTTTTCATCCTTTTTAGGGG
Source organism: Chamaecyparis obtusa (assembly GCA_027943335.1). Classification (NCBI taxonomy): domain Eukaryota; kingdom Viridiplantae; phylum Streptophyta; class Pinopsida; order Cupressales; family Cupressaceae; genus Chamaecyparis; species Chamaecyparis obtusa. The sequence goes on along the minus strand of BSBK01002168.1, from coordinate 131,935 downwards.
CTAAGAGTGATGGGACAAAACATGGACTAAGACTTTTCTAAATTATTCCCTTCTCCAATAGTTCATTGACTTTCCTTGCAATCTCTACATTATGAATTGGTGTCATTTTGTATGGGGCCTTGTTAGGCAAGGATGAACCAGGTATCAAGTCTATTTGGTGACTGATATCTCTTTAAGGGAGGGAGGTTTGTAGGTAGGTCACTAGTAGTGACATCACTATATTTTTCAAGCAATTTCTTGACTTCATCTGGTATAGGATCCTTTTTATCAGACCTTATATTATCCCTGGGTTTGGAGATTAGGAAAAATGCTTTAGTTTTAGGTTCCTTCAACACTTTAAACATTTCTTTTTCACCCAAGGTAATGATAGTAGGCTCTTTCTCTATTTTGTTATCAGGTAGGGACTTCACAATGAAGGTTTTTGCATCTTTGGTGATGGAGTAGGTGTTCTTCCTACAATGATGTATGGAATCTATATCATATTTCCAAGGCCTTCCTAGAAGAATGTGGGAGGCATCCATTTCAAAATAATCACAAAGAACTTTATCTTTAAAGTCTACAATTGAAAATTCTATCCATGCTTGTTCATTCACTAAGGTTATTTGACCCTTTGTTAGCCAAGAGACATGGTAGGGGAAAGGATGTGGCTTCTTAGGAAGATTTAATTTTTGAACCATTTCACTAGATACCAAGTTTTTATTTGAACCATAATCTATGAGAAAATTACATACCTTTCCATGGCATTTGATCTTTGTCTTGAAGAGATTTTTCCCTTGTGGAAGTTCTTGGTTTTGTGGTACTTGAAGAAAAACTTGTCTCATCATCAAACACAGTCCTTCCTTTGGCTCTAAGTTTGTTGCATCAAAATTTTCTTCTTTTTTGTCTTCTGAATGAGTTATGCTCTTCTTTCACCTTGATTGTTATTATTTCTCTTCTCAGGGCACCTTCCTACATGGTGTCCTAACTGATTGCAATAGTAACACTTTAGGGGTCCATTTCCTCTTCCTATGTTTTTTCTCCCTCTATTGAAGGGTCTCCTCCCTCTATAGTTTCCTCTTGAGTTTTATTCACTATTTTCTTTGTCTCATTGGTCAGGGGTCCTACTGCTGTTGCCACTATTCTATCCTCTATTCCAAGAGGTTCCTCTCCCTCTAAAGTTCTTCCCACTGTCATTACTCTTTCCCTTGCCAAACTACTATTTTCTCTTCCACTTCTCCTCTACCTTGAGTTCCATTTGATAACACTTGTTTACTATGGTAGGGTAGTGTAGGCTAAGTTCATCTTGAATGGACACCTTAAGGCCATTCATATACCTTGCTAACTTTTCTTCTTCATCTTCTACCATGTTTGTCTTCATACATAGCTTTAGGAACTCCTTGGTGTATGAGCCTACATCCATTTCTTTTTGCTTTAGGCTTTATTTCCTCCTATGGAGTTGTACCCCATCATCTTTAGGCACATATATTTCCTTGATTAGGGCTATCATCTTGTTCCACGAATTAATCATACTTCTTCCATTCTTCACCCTCTTTGTTTGGATGAAGTTCCACCAAGTTAGGGTTTCTCCCTTAAACTTGGATCTTGCCATCTTCACCCTCTACTTCTCAAGGATGACCTCACATTCAAATAAAGTTGTTAAAGCCTCTATCTAGTCCAAGGCCAAATCTGCATTCATCTTACCACTGAAAACTGGTAAGTCTATCTTCTCCTCCATGGTTCTTCTTCCCATAGACTTTAAGTCATCTATGAAGGGTCTTTGGTCTGTAGGGATGTTCTGATCAGGGGTTTCTTCCTCCTCTTCACTCCCTTATTCATCACCATAATCATTCTCTTTTCCCTTATCTAACTTCTTCTCAAGTTCTTGGAGCCTCTTGGTTAGGGCTATATTTTCTTCCCTATGTTCTCTCACCATCTTTGCTAGTTCATTATTTGTAACCCTTGCAGGGATCTCTTCATCCTCAAGGGAAGACATAGCTTTGATACCACTTGATGGGTAGCAGGAAGCTTCAAACAATGAAACAAAGATAAGGAAATGCACCCTATACACCCAAATTATAAGGAAAATTTCCCTACACCTATCAAAAGTGTAGATAGGACAAGGAATAAGGTTATCATAACCCCAAAACCCCAAGGGAAACCTACTCACTAGGTTTCACCAAGTCCCAAACACCAATAACCAAGATTGGCTATGAAGCACTCTAACCCAAGTTATGAAAATCCTCATGAAATGACTCACTGGACTAGGGTTGACCTATACTCAAGGATATAGCCTATTTAGGTTCCCTTTTATTAGTTCCAATGGTTCTTTCACTCACTAGAAACCCATACAACATAGTTGCTTCACAAACCCAAGTTTAGGCTTATAGCCCTTCCTAGAAATGTTTTTGATTCTAAACCAAAACACTCCCACGTAAAATACTAAAAAGATTGGGGATTCAGATACCCTTTTGAGGCTAAGGGATTATATCCAAGCACCAAGATGTGAAACTAAAAGGAAAGTAGGAAAGTACCTAATCTAGGCAAGCCAATTAGGCCTAATTAGGTCAACAATTGCACTACAAGTGCTATTTACTTTGAAAAAATTCCCAAGACAACTATGGGAAAATGTGAGGGCATACATAAGGACCTTATATCCTGAATTAGAGGTCTTGGTGAATCCCCAATCAACAATTGTGATGATTGTACTCAGTCACTTGGAGGTGCACACATAGATATGTACACCTAGGGCATCATGGAAAATCCATCTCCCTACAATTTACCACTCCTAACCTATATATTCTCAAATTACATAAGAAAATCTTTAATTCCACCAAGGGGCATTAGATTCCCATGGTGGAATTGATTAGAACACTCAATCTTAATTGAAACCTTGATTTTAGGCCTATAATCTAGGTAGTGAAACTAAAAACTTAGTAAATTTAAAAATAGGATTGATCAACATGAGACCAAATGTAAATAGAAGGAGATTCACAAGACAAACTTTTGGTCTCATAATTTCATGCCCTTTTATCTGTACCAATCTGTAGTATTCAACTATCCTTAGGATTTGCAGAGAGATGGTTATATTTTATTGATTCTTAATGCCAAAATTACATGATGATCCTACCACCCACCTAAAAGGGATTATGTAGGAACTCCCAATGGTTACATAACATATTTGAACTAACTAGCCATTTGGGAGTTGGTTTATAAGCCCTTGAAAAAAGTTGTCAAGTTTTCTCAAAAGTTGCTTGACAACTTTTGAGCATTTTTACATATTTTGCAATTTTGCAAATTTGATGACCAATCTTGGTCTTAATCTTATTTTAGTGATCCCTAATGGATCCAAACATGAAAAAAAACAAACCTATTTCTAAGGGTTTGGACAATTAATGACCAATAGTTGACCAAGGGCTCATAGGATACCAATCTTGGGACTATGGTTTTACAAAGGAGTCCAATGATTAACCTATTTTCCTATCATGACTATAGGCCTCTTAGGACCTTGATGGAAACCTTAAGTGCCAAAGGAACACTTAGTTCATTTAGGGTGCTCCTACACTAGAGATCCAATTATATTGAAGGTTGTCACAGTGTATAGAACCTTTGGATATTCAAGAAATATCATGTGAAGAATCATGGTAATGTTCAAGAACAGGGACATCATTTTGTGAATTTGCATGATATTTTCTATATGGGCTCACCATAGAGAATGAAATACTTTAAATTTATAAAAGATAAATATTGCATGTTTTATTAATGCACATAATTTTTGAGTTTTTAATTCATGCTATACTATTGATTAGTAAAATCTTGTATGCTTCTATCATTGGTATTTTCAGTCGAGATAGTTTAGTGAGCTATTTGTAATCTCTCTATGACATACCTTCAAGACATAAACACAAGATAATTACATTCAAGGGAGAAATAAATTGATACTTGAAAACAAATTGATGATTGAGACTAGATGTAAAGGGAGTTTGACATTTCAAAAGAGGTCAAGAATTTGATAAACTTGAGCTTCAGAGGGAGAAGATGGTTCAGTCAACTTGTAATAATCTTGATCATATTGATTGAGAGGGAGTTCACTATTGAAGGTGAAACACTTCTAAGGTAAAATTGATATTAATTTTTATTATATGAATGAATCATGAATGTTTTTAATTGGCCTACCCCATGTGTAGATCATGAGGAAGTGACAACTTCCAATTGATTATCACTTGTATTTGTTAAAGTTATTGAAAGGTGATGATCTTACAATATCTTAATCTTCTATCATGATAGACATCTTATGATGGCTGAAACAAATCATGATAAAGGATATGAATGTTCCTATGGTAAGTGAACATTACCTATGTGTTTTCAAGGTTTCTATACTGATGTATATGAATTAATATAGTGTTTTCATTATGGAAAAAAATTCATATAGTAGTTTGGAGTCAGTGCACCTGATGAGAAGATCATAAATCGATCAAGTATTAAAGACTAGACAATGTACATAGTTCTTGTAGCTTAGAGCATCAACGCACATGCATACAAAAGAATTATGGTATGCGCCCTAGAAGTTAAGTTGGTTAGACTATATTCATGCTTAGTCTATGAGCACATGATCATATATGAAAGTATGAGAAAGATACAGTTAGCTAAAGTTACACAACCAGTGTGTGCCAGTGAAGAACAGAGTAAGCAGATGATAGTTATCATTTTGTGTTGCAACTATATTCTAAAGTTGTAAAGGCTATGTGCCTATTGTAATTAGGTTTCTGAAATGTATATATGTTTGATTGTAAATACGCTTAAGCCAATTAATTCAGAAGCATTGTATGTAATAGGTTTAAGGGCCGACCTAGTTGTTTATTTTGTATGCGCATATAAATATAAGATGCACCCATTGTGATTAGTATGGAAGTCAAGATAGAGTTGTGATAAGTAGAGAAGTGTTTGAAGAGTCTATAAGATGTATTAGAGCTTTGCAAGAGGTCAAAGCATTGACACATCAAAGGAACTAACTTGACAAGTAGTGTCACAATGACAGTTCATCCAACAGATATAGTGTGTATCTGAGATCAGAAGGTTGTAGCCTTCACCACTTGAGAAATGAGCTCTAGGAAAATGCTTCCACTCCCCTAATAGGGACTATTATAAAAGACTCCTAATAGGATTTGACCCTTGACAAGGTCTACTGTACTTAAAGCATTGTAAAGAAACTCCTAAGAGGGTTAAGGATCTTCTAACAAGGATCACAAAACACTAGTATAGAATATTAGTGGGTGTCAATTCCAACTGGGGTTTTTTACCAATTTTGGTTTCCCCATAACTATATTGGTGTCATGTGTTGATTTCTTGTTTCATGTTTATGTGAATATTTATTTCAGTTCTTAAGCATTTAAGTTCATTTTAAAGAGTTAAGCAAAAAGATAAAATATAGTGAACAGTAATTCACCCCCCCTCTCAGCGTTCCCATTCCTAAAAATTGGTATCAGAGCTCTAGTCCTCAAAAAAGAAGTTTAACCACTTGAGGAGATCATGGAAAAAGCATAAATGAAACATCTAAAAAGAAATCTTAAAGCTTCTCTTGAAGACCTAGACAAATCAAAAAGAGAAATTGAAGAACTAAAAGAAAAAGTCAGTGATGCACAATTAGTTATCAAAAGGCTAAGAAAGGATTTGAAATAATGCTCTAACAATGATCTAGGAGCAAAGGTCAAGAAACTGAATGAAGACAATGCATCTTTGAAAGAACTACTTGAAGAATTTGATGATAAGCTAATCAATAATCAAGAAGTCTATAATGAACAAGTCAAAGAGAACCTTCAACTCAATGAGGAATTAAGGCAAGCTAACTTGGAAATCTTGGAGCTATGGAATAGAAAAGAAAGCTTGGAATCTGAATTGAAAGAAGCAAAGAATCATATTGACAAATTACACACTAGTTCTAATTTGATAAAATCCCAGTTATATGGAAGAAGAGCCAAAGGAGACACTAGTTGTATTGGATACAATGAAGCACAAAATTATATTGACAACATGTGAGCAAGAAAGGATACACAAAATGACTCTATTGATACTGAGAAGACTGAAGATCAAACCAAAGATAATGGTGAACCACCTAAGAATGAGTGCAAGCTAGTAGACCGCACTTGTTTTGCATGTAATAAGCATGGACACATAGCAAGGAACTGTACATAGGTAAGACCTTTTCATGGTTACTGTTATTCATACAATAAATTTGGTCATAGAGCTATGAATTGCAAGACTAGTAAGAAGAACAGGATTCAACATGATCAAAGAAATCAAAACTAGACAAATGTAAGAAGTTCTCAGAATGTTACATGTCAAATATGTAACTATAATGGTCCATCAACTAGACAATGTAAAATGGTGACTCATGTCAATGCGCTAAGGAATATAAGGCCTCCAGTAATTTGTCACTCTTGTAACAAGGATAGACATATCTCAAAGTTCTGTAGATCAAGGATGTAAGGTCAGGAAAACCCTAAAAAGGCCGAAGAACCAGTATTGGATCCTGAAGGAGAAGTCAAGTTTGTGAAAGCCTTAGAACATGTGAGCTTTATTTGGTCAGAGAAAAATAAGGACAAGACTAATGAGTATGTATTGGATGCAGCCATAGTGGATACACCCTCTACATCTGGATGAATGGCCCTCAGGGTCATAGGGGGAGCTAAGTTATCTCTAGACCCTTGCATGGCTGGTATACTCACTCTCAGAGTATGCACTTTGGACTTAAGCTTTTGGATATTAAAGGAACCTTCATGCAAGAGGGCACATATTGATTGTTAGAAGAACAAAATTTGGAAATTTTTAAGTGACAACCTAGTTTACGCGGCAAGCATTAATGGTAGAATTTTTACTTTAAGTACATAAAAAGTTGTTTGATTACTCATTGCATTCCAATTCAGAGAGATTGAAGTGCAAAAAGAGCCTTAGAAGTTATTGTGAAGACTTGCAGATTGATCTATTAGTGATTAGCAGTACAATTGGTTGGTTGCAAAAAGCCTAGTTCATCATGCCAATTCAGAAATCTTCAAATTATCTTAGAGAACACTTGGAAAGCAATAAAACAAGTCATGGCCACTCCTATAGTATTTGATGTTGTAGAAAAGAAAAGATATGTGTTTAAGAAGCATCCATTTAAGTCTACCCTAGATGATCTAGAGGGAGCATTCTCCTGCATGCCTATGGGCATTATGCATGTGGAGGACATTAGGGAATACATTTACTATAAGAAGGAACTAGTAGGATTGGATAGATTAACAGGGCACATGGAAACCATGCTAAAACCAGACAAAACCTTCCTAGATGAATATGTGAAGTGGAATGATCACCCTATAGTGGAGTATGCTATGACATATGAGTTCTATGAGACAAAATGGATTAAAATAATTCTAAGTAGAATTCATGATGACCTATTTTGTATAGGTGATGTGATGGTTAGAATTACTGGTGACCTAATATATGAGATGACAAGGATCCCAAAGATAGGCGTCATCCTTCCAATAGGTAAGGATGTAAGAAAAATTATTGAAAAAATATGTAAGTCAAGGAGTGATAGGCGTGGGATGAAAATTGAGCCTATTGAGCAAGATGACATCAAATTGATGTCCATGATACTTGGATATAGGTTTCATCACACCAATAGGGTGAATAGTGTGTATGCAGGCACAATTCTTGCAGCCATCAGACTTGTGAAGGAAGATGGAGAGTTCAATCTGCGTGAGATCTTGTGTGCATAGTTGATTGATAACATCAAGGCAATCAAGCATGACAAGACCAAGATATTCAGGTTTGGGTCTTTGATCATTTACATGTACCTTCATATAGTTGGGAAAGTATCAGATTTGTATTTGGACAAGTCCATTCCAACCATGCCACATATATCTTTCAAGGCATCCACTGAGAGTACATTGAGAGATTTCATAACATTGGAATTGAAGACCTTCAGGGCCAACATGCAAATGAGGTACAAAATTCTAGAAAACATTGTTGAGAAATACAAGGATACTATTTGTTTCATGGTTGAAATAGATACAACTTGCATGGAGGTAGTTGTACCTAGAACAAAGTGGATTCATCCACTTGGATATGAAGTAGAGGAACAAATTTTAGAAGCATATGCTCAAGTATTGATTTCAGCTCCTATTGACCCTAATGAGCCTAGATGGGGAACGTATGAGGAGAAGAAAAGAGAAATAGATGTTAAACTAAATAGTGCAACAACAAAAAGAAAGGTTGTCAAAGTCACATTAGAGATCTTGAGAATACATGGAGTGTCTCAAGAAGATCTTGACAAAGAAAAAGAACAAAAGATTTATTTGGGACTAAAGAGCACAGATGCACCAAAGGTAGAATCACATGATCCCAAGTTGAAGAAAGTAAAAATAGAGAAATTTGATGAACATAAGGATATAACTAATGATACTCCTTCTGCACCTAAGGAAACTATTGACCTTACTACTCCTCCTGAGTATAAGGAAATACCAAAGAGGAAGAAAGAAATCAGCACTAGTCATCCATCCTCGCGAGCAACAAAAAATAGAAGGAACTCACAAGAACCTCCTAAAGTAAGTTTCAAATCTAGTCTCAGTGTACTAAGTGCCAAAATAATTGATGAGGGAATAATTGATCAAGTAGGGAAATTTTATGAAAAATATGGTGAAATAGACAAGTCTGATATTCATGGTATGTTAGTCAAACACATGCTGAAGTTCAAGAAGATAGTCTTGGAACTTAAGACCATGATCCCTGACATGTATGAAATATCCTTGAATTCCAAAAGAGACAAGCCATTGAAGAGGATTTAAGGCTAAGGGAAAAGATTCTTGATGATACCCTTCCTGTATGTGAGCTAGAAGAGAAGAAGTTGTTGTTAGATCTAGTGAAGCCTTACCTCAAAACCAAGACAAGAACATTGAATATAATGGATAAAAATAATGAGTTAGTTGCCAAAGAAATAGAGAAAGCCTTTGAGAAGGTCTTTATGAATGTGAACATGTATCCACCTACTGTGCCCATAACACATGTACCCACCATGGTTAACAAAGGGTCAGAGACTATCAAGGTACAATCTACACATCCTCAAGATTCAATGTCTATAATAGAAATACAATCAGAGGTAGATAAGTCTACACCCATGAAAGAATCACTCAAGGATAGCACCATTATCATTGATAATGTGTAAATAGCCATGGCGGCCACTGACACAAAATTGGATAAGTTTGAAGAGGCATTTGTAAGCACTCAAGAGGCAAAAAACTTATGCAGTAACACTCCTAGTCATCAAGAAGAAGTAATGATTGAAGACATAACAGATGAAAAAGAAAAAGAAAAAGAAGATGAAAAGAAAGAATCAGAAAAAGAAGAAGAAAATAATGAACCTTCAGTAGAACTAGTTAAGGTAAAATAAGAAGTGATGGATAGCACTCCCATCACTCCTTCTACAACATTGTTGTCAAGTTTGACACCTGACACATCTAGTTTGGACTCATGGAGAGAAGAAGACGTGATTAAGTTCATCATCTTAGCTATGGAGAAGGCCAAAGAAAAACAAGTGATGAGGAATCCCCTCCTGGTAGAATTAGTAAACATTTTGAACAATTTATTGCTAGAGGACAAGTGTCAAAGATACACTCTATTGATGATGTGAGTATAGTCATCTCACATTTCAAAAGTGATTTATCAAGCCTTGAAGAATCTACATCCCTAGTTGCATAAGAAAAGTAGCTAAAGAAGAGGTTGAGTGAATTAATGAACAACTTTGCACTTGACCTTAGCTCACTCAAGACTGGTCAAGCATCCCTAAAAGAGTTTGCAAATCAAGGAAGAAGAATCATTGCAGAATGCATAAATCAAGATAAGCTTACTGATACTCATTTCAAGAAAATAAAAGAGGCAGAAGCTATGATTGAGAAAGTCAAGAGTTTAGTGAAAGACACATCCATAGATGTGAACACATGCAATAATGTCTACCAAGGACAGATTAATAAAATTGAGAAAGAAGAAAAAGAGACGACAAAGATAAGGGCTAGATAGACTCAGTTGAGGAATGCTCTTGTGCCCTCTTTAGACATTCTAAATTAGAATATCAAGGAGATTGATGCCACCATGATGACCTATGATCAAGGTCCTTCCACAAACTTGAAGAAGATGGAGAAGCTTCAGTATGCTTTATGCACCCATCTCTAGATAGTAAAATCTTTGATCACATTTTGGAAGAAGGATATCCAAAACCTAAAGATAGCATATATGGATGTTTTCCCTTAGTAAGTATGTATAGATATAGTTTTTGAAACACCTTTTTGATTAATGTCAAAGGGGGAGTTGTGTATAGAATATGGATCATAATATGTATAGGGAGATATAAGTGTATGTATAGAAGACAAAAAGTTTTTTGTATTAAGGACAGTTAGCAACTTGGCCATATTTCTTTGTTGCCATCAATGAAAAAGGGGGAGATTGTTGGAAAGTTGGCTATATTGATGTATATGACTTAATATAGTGTTTTCATTATGGCAACAAAGTCATAGAGTAGTTTGGACTCATGGAGAGAAGAAGATGTGATTAAGTTCAGTGTCTTAGCTATGGAGAAGGCCAAAGAAAAACAAGTGATGAGGAATCCCCTCCTAGTAGAATCAATAAACATTCTGAACAATTTATTGCCAGAGGAAAAGGAAGTGTCAAAGATACACTCTATTGATGATGTGAGTATAGTCATCTCACATTTCAAAAGTGATTTATCAAGCCTTAAAAAATTTTCATCCCTAGTTGCAGAAGAAAAGTACCTAAAGAAGAGGCTGAGTGAATTAATGAACAACTTTTCACTTGACCTTAGCTCACTCAAGACTGGTCAAGCATCCCTAAAAGAGTTTTTAGATCAAGGAAGAAGAATCATTGTAGAATGCATGGATCAAGATAAGCTTACTGATGCTCATTTCAAGAAAATAAAAGAGGCAGAAGCTATGATTGAGAAAGTCAAGAGTTCAATGAAAGACACATCCATAGATGTGAACATGTGCAATAATGTCTACCAAGGATAGATTGATAAAATTGAGAAGGCAGAAAAAGAGATGACAAAGATAAGGGCTAGATAGACTCAGTTGAGGAATGCTCTTGCACCCTCTTTAGAAATTCTAATCAGAATATCAAGTAGATTGATGCCACCATGCTGACCTATGATCAAGGTCCTTCCACAAACTTGAAGAAGATGGAGAAGCTTCAGTATGCTTTATGCACCCATCTCTAGATAGTAAACTATTTGATCACATTTTGGAAGAAGAATATCCAAAACCTAAAGATAGCATATCTAGATGTTTTCCCTCAGTAAGTATGTATAGATATAGTTTTTGAAACATCTTTTTCATTAATGTCAAAGGGGGAGTTGTGTATAGAATATGGATCATAATATGTATGGGGAGATATAAGTGTATGTATAGAAGACAAATTTTTTTTTGTATTAAGGACAGTTAGCAACTTGGCCATATTCCTTTGTTGCCATCAATGACAAAGGGGGAGATTGTTGGAAAGTTGGCCATACTGATGTATATGACTTAATATAGTGTTGTCATTATGGAAACAAAGTCATAGAGTAGTTTGGATTCATGGAGAGAAGAAGATGTGATTAAGTTCAGTGTCTTAGCTATGGAGAAGGCCAAAGAAAAACAAGTGATGATGAATCCTCTCCTAGTAGAATCAGTAAAAATTCTAAACAATTTATTTCCAGAAGACAAGAAAGTGTCAAAGATACACTCTATTGATGATGTGAGTATAGTCATCTCACATTTCAAAAGTGATTTATCAAGCCTTGAAGAATCTGCATCCCTAGTTGAAGAAGAAAAGTACCTAAATAACAGGTTGAGTGAATTAATGAACAACTTTGCACTTGACCTTAGCTCACTCAAGAATGGTCAAGCATCCCTAAAAGAGTTTGCAGATCAAGGAAGAAGAATCATTGCAGAATGCATGGATCAAGATAAGCTTATTGATGCTCATTTCAAGAAAATAAAAGAGGCTGAAGCTATGATTGAGCAAGTCAAGAGTTCAGTGAAAGACACATCCACAAATGTGAACATGTGCAATAATGTCTACCAAGGATAGATTGATAAAATTGAGAAGGCAAGAAAAGAGATGACAAAGATAAGGGCTAGACAGACTTAGTTGAGGAATGCTCTTGCACTCTCTTTAGACATTCTAAATTAGAATATCAAGGAGATTGATGCCACCATGATGACCTATGATCAAGATCCTTCCAAAAACTTGAAGAAGATGGAGAAGCTTCAGTATGCTTTATGCACCCATCTCTAGATGGTAAACTCTTTAATCACATTTTGGAAGAAGGAGATCCAAAACCTAAAGATAGCATATCTGGATGTTTTTCCTTATTAAGTATGTATAGATATAGTTTTTGAAACACATTTTTCATTAATTTCAAGGGAGGAGTTGTGTATAGAATATGGATCATAATATGTATAGGGAGATATAAGTGTATGTATAGAAGACAAATTTTTTTTTGTATTAAGGACAGTTAGCAACTTGGCCATATTCCTTTGTTTCCATCAATGACAAAGGGGGCCATTGTTGGAAAGTTGGATATAATGATGTTTATGACTTAATATAGTGTTTAAATTATGGAAATAAAGTCATAGAGTAGTTTGGAGTCAATGCACCTGATGAGAAGATCAAAAATTGGTTAAGTATTGAAGACTAGACAGTGTATAGAGTTCCTGCAGCTCAGAGCATCAGCACACGTGCGTACAGAAGAATTATGGTATACACCATGGTAGTTAAGTTGGTTAGACTATATTCAGGCTTAGTCTATGAACACATGATCAGATATGCAAGTATGAGAAAGATACAGTCAGTTGAAGTTACACAGCTAGTGTGTGCCAGTGAAGAACAAAGTAAGCAACCGACAGTTATCATTTTGTGTTGAGACTATATTCTAAAGTTGTAAAGGCTATGCACCTATTGTAATTAGGTTTTTGAAATGTGTATATGTTTGATTTTAAACATGCTTAAGCCAATTCATTTTTGAGGTGTTGTATGTAATAGGTTTAAGGGCCGACCTAGTTGTTTATTTTGTATACGCGTATAAATATAAGATGCGTCCATTGTGATTAGTATGGAAGTTGAGATAGAGTTGTGATAAGAAGAGAAGAAGTGTTTGAAGAGTCTATAAGATGTATTAGAGCTTTGCAAGAGGTCAAACCATCAACACATCAAAGGAACTAATCTGACAAGCAGTGTCACAGTGACATCTCATCCAGTAGATATAGTGTGTATCTGAGATCAGAAGGTTGTAGCCTTCACCACTTGAGTAGTGAGCTCTAGGATAGTGTGTCCACTCCCCTAACAGGGACTATTGTAAAAGACTCCTAACAGGGTCTGACCCTTGACAAGGTCTACTGTACTTAAATCATTGTAAAACAACTCCTAACATGGTTAAGGATCTTCTAACAAGGATCACAAAACACTAGTACAAAATATTAGTGGGTCTCAATTCCCATCAGGGTTTTTACCTATTTGGGTTTCCCTATAACCATATTGGTGTCATGTGTTGATTTCATGTTTCATGTTTATTTCAGTTCTTAAGCATTTAAGTTTAGTTTAAAGAGTTAAGCAAAAAGATAAAATACAGTAAACATTGATTCAGCGCCCCTCTCAGTGTTCCCATTCCTAACACTATGGACATTTGTTGAGTACTTGGTGGACATCATGTGACTTGATGTTGGTAGGCCATTACTCTGAGAAATTGGTGAATATCATGTGACTTGATATTCTACAAGCCAACGTTCTTGATATCATGAGATGATATCTCTATAATTTTGTTGAGTACTTGGTGGACATCACGTGACTTGATGTTGGTAAGCCATTACTCTGAGAACTTGGTGAATATCATGTGACTTGATATTCTATAGGCCAATGATCTGATATCATGAGATGATAACTCTATAATTTTATTGAGTACTTGGTGTACATCATGTGACTTGATGTCAGTAGGCCATTACTCTGAGCACTTAGTGAATATCATGTGACTTGATATTCTACAGGCCAATGCTCCTGATATCATGAGATGATATCTTTGTAAACTTTTGAGTACTTTGTGGACATCATGTGACTTGATGTTGGTAGGCCATTACTTTGAGTATTTGGAGAATATCTTGTGAGTTGATATTCTATGACAAATACTCCCAATATCATGAGATGATATTCTTTTGAAGCTATGAGTTATGGTGAATATCATGTGACTTGATATTCCTAGTTAGACCATATCTCTGGTATCATGGTAAATGATATCTTCTTATCCTAATCATGCATTTAATCTTCCCTGGCTAAGAGTGAGTGTTGATGTTTTGTAGCTTCAGTCAGATAAACACTATGAGTCAATACTGGTGAATATATATATGTATATTATTATATATGAGATGTATATATATATATATATATATATAATGTAAATATTAGAGAAATTAATATAATACTCAAGAGATATTATATATATAATCATAATTATCATTATATTAATTACATAATAATGAATAGACATGTCCCATGAAGGGACATGTCTCTTCTTGGCTCATTCTCAATATAAATGCAAGAGATTATTGCATTTGGAAAACACATACAATGAGATAGTGATATTACATTTGCAATGATCCTAAAAATATTAACAAGTTTAGCTTAGGTTCTCTTGAAACATCCCATAGGACTCAATTTTTCATGGTTTTCTATTGCTGGTTGCTCTTAAATCTTCTTGTCAGAACAAGTTATGAAAACTCTAGATCAATCTAGACTTAGTTCTTTTCTTTATGAAAATTGTCCCTAGTGCTGAAATTGCAAAAACACAATGAAAACATCAAATTGAAACAAAATTCTTAGATTGATAGATTTATTTTTATTTTTATTTTTCAAAATCATTACAAAAAGAAAAAATAAGGAAATGAAATCAATAGGCTATTCATTAATGACACATCCATGATTTGGGAGGCACATATACAATTTATTCACTTTCCATTATCAGTTATATTTGTCTGCACCTTGTGTAAAATGCAAAAATTAAATTAAATGGAGATCTCAGAATCTAAAAACAATCATGATTTATTCCATTTCCAGACAACTCATAATATCTGGAAATTCATCTTTCTTTTGGAAAATATGGAATACTCAGAACCTATATTGGTAAAAATTTAACTTAAAATTTCAATAAAATTAAAGCCATAGGGGCTCAGTATGGACAAGTAGGTATACTTGAACAAAATAAAGATCTATCTTAGCCCAAATCATAGATAAATTGGTTGAATTTACTTTAGTTGTTGATTATAGTTATGGAAAAAGAAAAAAATGTATAAATATCTTTTCATGTTTTCACACTGTTTATCGTAGATCTGATTTTGTTTTGTAACTTATATATATATTGTTAAGCATATGTTCTTGTGATTGATTTCATAAATCTAGGAAAGATAATAGACATTTTTCTCTTTAAAGTTTATCAAACTTAGCTCAAACCTTCTCATCTTCGGGAGATAGAATGTATAGGCATCATTTATTAGTTTTGTTCTTAAGATTCAGTTTTTATCAGGTTGTTTATCCTTAAATATACACAACATAACATTTGTTATTTATTTACTTTTCTCTTTTTTGTTAAGCTTATCAATTAAAGAATATCTCAACAAAATAAAATTTGTCCAAGGGAGGGTGTTATTTTACTTTTGTTTAGAATTGATGTGTAATGTGGAATAGATAGAGAAGGGTAACTTGATGTATTACCTATCAGTGAAACTGATTTGTAAAGATACTTTGGCCAAAGTTTTCATTTTTCATATGTATCTCTATTATGCTTGGTTAGTTATTTTATTTTCTCTTTGCCACCTTGTGATTAGGATTTCTACTTATACTAAAGAATTT
Source organism: Chamaecyparis obtusa (assembly GCA_027943335.1). NCBI lineage: Eukaryota > Viridiplantae > Streptophyta > Pinopsida > Cupressales > Cupressaceae > Chamaecyparis > Chamaecyparis obtusa. Next base: position 116,038 of record BSBK01002168.1, on the reverse strand, counting down.
TAAGTAGTTAGATTCATAGTTGCACCATATTCTTTTGATCCATTAGTGTCGGGAAGCTATTCTCCTTGAGCAAGGTCGGTGCGCTTCTATTTTAGGGTAAGCTTTTGGGGAGCTAACAACTCCATGGTTGGGTGGAAAAAGCACTTGGGCCACACTCTCATCTTAGGATTTGCAGGTGGGCATGTTGTCTAGAGGCTTAGGAGACATGGATTGTTGATAGTGTGGTGCCTTGTTACCGTGACTTTGATGATTTTGGGAATTGAACCTTATCTTTATATTGTAACATGTTGTTTTCATAATATGAATTGATGGATGGTTGAATATTTCTTTATGATGTAATTATATTTCCTTAATGACTGAACTTAATGACAATATGGTCGATCATCTTGTAGTATAACTCCTTTTCATGATTATTGTATATCAACATTTTGTTCAAATTTTATATCATTAATAACACATGGCATATTATTTTTTGACCTTGAGTAATTTTTGGCTTGTTTCATGTTTATTTGATTATGGGAAAATAGGTCTTTACACACACCCTCTTAAATCTAAGTGTTGCAGCTGTGACAGATTGTCAATTGTATCAAGGAGGTTAATCAAGTTCTCACAATAAGTTAAGTCCAAATGTTGTAGTTGTGAGAGGTTGTGAATGGAATCAAGGAGATAATACAAGTTCTCATAGCTACTTAAATCCAAGTTTCACAGTCATATTTTAGGAAGTGCAAATAAGGAAGAGAGGTGATGGATTTCAACAAAATCGCATTTTATTATTTGTGGAGTCTTCAATTGCCAAATTTTACCTACAAATCTAGAGTGACGTTACTTATTTTTAATTTTATTTAACCCACTGACAAACCTAAAAATTTTTATCCTTAACCATATTAAACTTGGAGGAAGCATGGCTAGTGTGTCTTTCATTACAGCTTCAATGTCTACATTTTGCAAACAAAGATAGTGAAGATCGGGCCTATACAACAATTCTAAGGTGAATCATATTGTGAAATATGATGCTCGAGTTGACATCTTCCCAGAGTCGGTACCCTCTTTCTCTCTTTCAAAAATGGTGTGTCCCATGTCTCTCAAATGGTCATGCATAGAAAATACACCACCAATCTCAATCTTTATTAGCAATTTCATTGAAAGATTACATACGACAGTGTTTACCTTCCCATACAAGGATCTAGAAAATAGTAGGAAATTTTTTCTACTCTCCAATAGAGAAACAAGCAATGTCAACAAATATTTCTTTTTCTTCATCATTAAGAGCACTATAACTGATGTAAAGTTTTTCGTAAATGTCTTGGTTGTAAGTAATGTTGTGAAGAGCTTCTTCTGAGCAACCTCTGTTATCCAGCTTATCATAGAGGAAGGATGTGATTACTTCCAATGAAATATGATGCCCCTTACAAGCTTCCACTATTCTTATGGATAGATCTTTCTAACTGATATTTGGATATTCTTTAAGAAAAGTGTGCCAATTGAATAATTGGAGACCTTCATCTATCCCCAATCTACTCATTTCATGGATGGTGTCATCTTGAGCAATATTCTTAATATGTTGGTCTCTAGAAGTTATAATAAATCTACTTCTGATGGCTAGCTAGTCTCCAACAAAAGATTTTAATTGTTCAAGACTATCCACATCATCCAAAACTAGCATAATACACCTTCCTCCTAGATGATCTCTTAAAATTGATATGCCCTCATCAATAATGTGCACTTCTTCACCATAATTGGTTAAACATTTAAGAATTTTCTTCTATAGTTTTGGAAGTCCTGTGACCTCTCTAACAGTGGCACAATCCAAAGGATGTAGCTTCAAAAGTAGCATAAACTTTATTATACACTACTTTTTTCAACTATGGTCTTCCCAATACCACCAACACCCCATATGTCAAGTTTAAATATCTCATTCATTGAATTAAGATTAAATTTTGGAATGAGAAGATCTGCCACATTATCAATTCCCATTGGATGCTCTAGAACTTCTAATGGAACTCTGTCTAATGTCTTAATTAGATCATTCACAACTATCTTTACCAGTCAAGCTTTGTAGTCACATTGGTGATAGTAAGTCACCTGAAAGTTTGGAAAATGTAATACTATTTTCAATAAAATTTAGAAATATGGTAGTACTAATATATAATGTATTTTCCCAAATCAAAATCAAAATATATATCTACCATATGAATTTTAAAATTTGGCCCAAATTAATTCTACTCAATTATATCCAAAAATGCTTGTCATCCATATTTATAATTACATATTATATATATCATCAATAATAACTTAATAAAAATAGTGAAAAACTAGCAGAAAGATAGTGTCCTTACTTACCCTTTTGTTAGATCCATGGACTAGCCTGAGCATTTACAGATCTCCACAAGGACATTCTTCCACCTCTCAACCTCTTCTCTTGTGTATCAATCTAAATGATCATAATGCTTGAGAAATGACTGATTGTATGAGATGGAGTCACTTAAAGGATATCTAACATGGGTTGGATGCACATGATAAAACTAATAATCTACAACTGATTGAATAACTTGATGAACTGAATGGACAAGTAAAAGACAATGATTAGAGATCACCGAGCTACTAAAGTGATAGGTAAGGAAATTAAATTAGTCAATATGTTGTCATTGATGTCAACAAGTTTTGACTATACTTATCATGACAGTTACAAACATCTGAAGAAGAAAAATAGTAAAGGAAGGAGATATCTACATGAAGAAGAGATGGATGTGGAGATATGGTTAAGGTATACATTGGATAACTTATTGATGAGTCTATGGCACCATTTTGTTGACTTGATTATATTACATGAATTTTTTATGTATTGAAGATCAGAATTGAACAAGTTAATGTGGTCAGTAATTGAAGATTTCTGTATATACCGAGCCAGTGTAGTGTATATTGAGTATTAGTAATAAACAAGTTAGTATTCACTGACACATTTATGTATTGACTGAGTAAGAGAAAATAATTAAAGTTTATAATAGTCGACTAAATTGATGAGTTGGAAAATTGTGTATGATTCTGAGGTAAAAAATAAAGTTAGTTATGAGGATCTAATAGTTGACAAAATTTAGAGATGATCAAATGGAAGAGAATGAAATGTGTTAGAGACACATCTGCCGAAGAAGCTTGAAGCGGAAAAATGAACGATAGAGATTAAGAGGAAAAATATAATGGATGATATGAAAGTAGTTTATGATGTCTATTTAAAGAGACATGAGATTCATTATTGAGTCTGGAGCTAATTGAATCTGTAGGAGAAATCATGTGGATGGAAGTTTTCATGCACCACTGATCAAACTGGTTATAGATAGAACTGAGCAGAATTGTATGCATAACCAAGCATCAAAGTATAATTGACTAAGATGAATATGATGAAGGATATGAAGGATTGGAGTGATTATTGATTAGAGGATATATTTTGAGCTTAACTTAGATATGAAAATCTATAATCTTAGTTGTATTTGAATTAGATCACTATTGTATCAGTTTAACCATTATTACAGCTAAATATCTTAACCGAGGGTACTTAACAGTCTTATTTGTATTTCAATATGACATTACATGAATGTTGATGGTTTTCTTTTTGACCCCATAGTGAATGCTGGTCAAGAGTTAATTGGTAGTGATAAATCCTCTAACTAGGTCACACCTTACAGTGTGCATTGTAACCTTTAATAGGGTTGGCTCCTAACCGAGCTCACATCATAAGATTGAAATATTTTGGGTTACCAGTCCTAGGTGGTTTTTCCCTTAGCAAGTTTTCCATGTTAAAATCCTTTTGTTATGTATTATTTGATGTGATTATATTGTTAGTTTATTTTACACATTTCATATTTTGGATTAATTGGTAAACATAGAATTGAATTTACTGATATTTGATAAATGAATAGAAAGATTGTTATTGCTATCTTACCGAGTTGGTTATTTGGGTGAAAAAGTTTTAATACATACATTTGGGAGTTTGGGACTATAGGATAACTAGAATTAACTAATTCACCCCCCCTCTCAGTTATCTAACAATTGGTATTAGAGATTATGTGCTTGAAAAGGAAGTTTGAAAGACTAGAGCTAAAAATCATAAGATGTATAAGAGAGAGGTGCCAAAGCTGAACAAAGACAACTTCTTGACATGGCAAAGAAGAATGAAATTGCACATATCTAGAATAAGAGAATCTACAATATTTTACTTGACCAATGCTTACACACAACTGTCTATTGAACATTTGATTGTTGATCAGTTAAGAGATAGAAATGAATACAACATGCCAATGATCGATATTTTTGTTGCCCTATCCAATGCACAATTTGAAGATGTCAAAGCATGTACTTCAACAAAAGCAATGTGGGACAAACTTACACTAGTCTACAAAGGAGATGTGAATGTGATGAGAGCACGAGCTAAAATCCTAAGAGGAAGATTTGATGATATGAAGATGAAAGAAGGAGAAAATAGTTCACAGTACAGTAACTAAATCAAGGAGGTTGTCAATGCTATCTGAGGAGTAGGAGGTGTTATTGACAAAGATAATGTTGTGAGTATAATTCTTAGAACCTTTCTACCAATCTATGCTATTTGAATCTCTATAATATATGAAATGAGATCTGCACTGGGTAATGTTCTTACACTTGATAGTGTGATCGGTAAATTGACTACGTTTGAGATGAAGAACTATGATAACAATATTCTACTGAGTGTTGAGTCTGCATTGATGTCATCTTTGAAAATTGGAAAGTCAAGCAATAAACATATGATAAGGAATGAAAGTGATAGTGACACTGATGAAGATGGACTTGATGAACTTGAAGCACTAAAGACTAGAAGGCTACAGAAAGGTAACATAAGGTATACAGGCAAATTACCTTTAGCATTGTTTTAACTATAAAGAAATTGGTCATATTCCAGCTAGATGTCCTAATAGGAAAGATGATGACAAAGGCAATGACCGATCTAGTGAAAAGAAGTATGACAAAAGAGATAACCGAGATCATAGAGGTAACCAATACTATGATAGAAGAAACAACCGAGACTACAAAGATAAAGGCAAGAAGCCATTTTATCTTGTTGGAGATGATGATGATGTCACCAACACTGATTCTGATGAAGACATTGAGGTCATATTCATAGCTTTGAAAGAAGATTAAGAAGAAGAAGAAAGGTATGTAGAAATAGCACTTATTTCTAAAATTAGCAAGAATGATACATGGATTATTGATAGTGGCTATACACATCATATGACTAGTGACGAGGATAAATTTGAATATCTTGAACACTATAATGGAGGATCTGTTAAAATGGGTAATGATACACATTTTCAAGTGAAAGGAAAAGCATCTATCATGTTAAATAATAAGATTAAATGTGAAAGTACATATTGGGTGAAGGGACTTAACTATAACTTGTTAAGTGTAGCATAGTTCAATAAATCAGGTCACTGAGTTCATTTGAAAGTAGGAAGGTGAAGATCTATGATGAAACATGAAAGTTGGTTGGTACTAGTGAACAATCTAAAGGTAATCTATTTTATCTTGAGAATGTTGAAACTTCTTGTTTAATGGTTAGAACTGAAGATGTGTGGTTGTGGCATAAAAGGTTATGTCATGTGAATTTTGACAACATGGTTAAAATTAGTAAGAAAAGAAAAGTAAGAGGTTTACCGAGCTTATCTAAACCTAACCATGTCATGTGCAAACAATGTCAAATGGGAAAAATTTCAAAATATAGTTTCAAGAGAAAGACCTACTCATTTAAAGCTATTTTGGAGTTAGTTCATACCAACTTATGTGGACATATGAGAGCTCAAAGTTATTATGGTGACAGATACTTTATTCTATTTATTGATGACTACTCTAGGATGATGACAGTTATTTTTTTGAAAGAGAAATTTGAAGCTTTCAAAATGTTTAAATGGTATAAAGATAAAGTAGACAAGGAAAGTGGAAAAGAGTTAAAAGGCTTAAGATCTGATAGAGAAGGTGAGTTTATTTCTGATGAATTTACTAACTTTTGTAATGAGCATGGAATCAAAAGATAAGTTTTTGCACCGAGAACACCACAACATAATGGTATTGTTGAAAGGAGAAATAGATCCATGGTTGATTGTGCTAGAACACTGATGATTGAGAAAGATGTTGCACAAATGTACTAGAGAGAAGTTGTTGGCATTGATGTATACACACTAAACCAAGTACAACTGAAGAAAGATTCAAACAAGATACCTTATGAGTTATGGTTTGGATATAGACCTAATATAAGTTATTTTAGAATTTTTGGAATTAGATGTTACATTCTGAAAGATGATAGAAATGGGAAACTTAATTCTAAAGGTGATGAAGGAATATTTTGGGGATATTCTACTAAGAGAAAAGCTTACAAATGTTTGAATAAGGTTTCTAACAAAATTATTGAAAGTGTTAATGTGAAAGTTGATGAGTTTGCTAAGAAGAATGATGAAGAGAGTAGGGATGATCTAGAAGACTATAGTAGATATACATTCATTGAGTTACATGACCCTCTACTTGAGTGATAGGTAGAAGCTATCAAGCAATGGGATAAAGACATTGAGTATCATCTTATAGACATTGATAATCAAGAAATTGCTACCGAGGAAGAAATTGAACCTGCACTGACTGATGAATAGAGAAGAGAGAAAGTACTAGAAAAATTTGTGAGAAGATACCATCCACAAAACCAAATCATTGGAGACAAGCAAGCTGACATGATGACATGAAGTAAGTTGAGAAAGAACACAAATTTAGTTTGTGAATTTGAACCTAAAAATGTTAGAGATGCACTTGAGAATGAGGAAAGGATTAAAGCTGTGAATGAAGAAATTGAATAGATAGAGAAAAGAAAAACATGGACATCAGTACTGAGACCGAGTGATAAAAATGTAATTGGAACTAAATGGATATTCAGATTGAGAATGGTGAAGTCACTATAAGGAACAAAGAAAGACTTGTTTGTAAAGGATATGAAGAAGAATAAGGTATAGATTATGGTGAGACTCTTGCACTAGCTGCTAGACTTGGAGGAGTTAGAATACTACTTGCATATGCTATACATAAAGGATTTAAAGTATATAAAATGGATGTTAAATCTACATTCTTGAATGGAATACTTGAGGAAGAGGTTTATATTGAATAACCTAAAGGTTTTGTTGATCCAAATAACCATAACATGGTATGTGAGTTGCACAAAGCACTGTATGGACTGAAGCAAGCACTGAGATCATGGTATGAAAGATTGCATGCTTATTTTATTAGTATTGGATTTGTGAGGACAAGTGACAATAGAAATTTGTATTTGAAAGGAGAAACTGATGACAAGATTTTTATTGCTGAATTTTTTCTTGATGATATTATATTTGGAGGACATGATAATCTTTGCAAAGCATTTTTTGCTGAAATGAGAAAGGAATTTGAGATGTCAATGTTTGGAGAGATTAAATTCTTTCTAGGTTTACAAATTCTACAACAAAATGAAGGGATATTCATAACAAAATCAAAGTATATCAAAGAAGTGTTGAAGACTTTTGGAATCAAAGATTCAAAACCGACAGGTCACTGATGGTCACATGATTTAAATTAACAAAGGATGATCAGTAAATCGAGGTAAATCAGACATTGTATAGATCAATGTTTGGTAAATTGATGTATGCTATGAATAGTAGACCAGATATTGCACATGCTGTTGGGATTGTAGCAATATTTTTTGCCAATCCTAAGGAATCACATATGACTGTTGTTAAGAGGATTATGATATACTTGAAGAACACAGAGAATTATGGTTTGTGGTATAAGAAATAAGGCAATTTTGAACTAAAATTTTACATCAACACAGATTGGGTTGGAAATATAGATGACCGGAAGAGCACAACTGGTGGAGCATTCTTTTTGGGAGAAAGGTTAGTTACTTGGATAAGTAAGAAACATACATGTATTTATCAATCTATTGCTAAAGAAGAATATGTTTTTTTTGCTACTAATTGTTCAAATATTGCATGGATAAAATAACTATTGAAAGGCATGAATGAGGAGATCATTGATCTAATGATTATATATTGTGGCAACACAAGTGCTATAAAAATTTCCAAGAATCCAATGATGCATGATAAGAAAAATCATATATCTATTACGTATCACTATTTGAGGGAACAAGTACATAAAAGAAAGTGAAACTGGAGTTTGTGAAATCTAAAGAATAACTTGCAGACATATTTACTAAACCCTTACTGAAGGATACATTTGAGTACTTGAGGACTAGACTAGGGGCCCATCTCCTGTCTATTGGTCACTAAGGTGATCAGGAGGTTGCATCAACCTATAATTTATCAGAAAATCAAATGATGTTGATGCCAATTGTTCACACTTTAGGTTTCCTAATGTTGTGAAAGTTGGAACAGGAAAATTGTATATTTGTACATTAAGGTACATTATCTAAACTAAACAACAGAGATATTTTTGGCTGTTGAAGTGATATTTATTCTTTTTGGAATTATTGTCAATGGGAGAGAAAGATTCAATGAAATATCAGTTAGAGAGAACAAAAAGAAGGAAAAGAAAGTCTAATATCTATCTAGTGGGAGAAAGAATCAGAGAAGTATCAAAAAAGAAGAAGAAGATCAAATTTGTAGGGAGAGTCTGCTGAAATGCTGAAATGCTATGTAGTGATTAAATATATTAAATGATCAAGCTAGGGAGAGCTTACCGAGATATAAAATTTATTGAGAGAGTTGTAGTATAGATGTTTGGTATTCTATGGCATGTTTCATATTGTGTTGCCATCAATTCCAAAAGGAGAGATTGATAATCTACAACTGGTTAAATAACTTGATGAATTGAATGGACAAGTAAAAAATAGTGATTAGAGATCACCAAGATACTAAAGTGATATGTAAGGCAATTAAATAAGTAAATATGTTGTCATTGATGTCAACAAGTTTTTATTATACTTATCATAATAGTTAAAAACATCAAAAGAAGAAAAATGGTAAAGGAAAGAGATATCTACATGAAGAAGAGAGGGATATGGAGATATGGTTAAGGTATACATTGGATAACTTATTGACGAGTCTATGGAATTATTTTGTTGACTTGATTATATTACATGAATTTGTTATGTATTGAAGATCAAAATTGAACAAGTTAATGTGGTCGGTAATTGAAGATTTATGGTAATAACCAAGTTAGTATTCACTGACACATTTCTATATTGACTGGGTAAGATAAAACAATTAAAGTTTATAATAGTTGATTGGCTTAATGAGCTAGAAAATTGTGTATGATTCCAAGGTAAAAGATAAAGTTAATTATGAGGATCTAACGACTGACAAAATTTAGAGATGATTGAATGGAAGAGAATGAAACATGTTAGAGACACATATGTTGAGGAAGCTTGAAGCAGAAAAATGAATGATGGAGAATAAGAGGAAAAATCTAATGGATGAGATGAAAAAAATTTATGACATCTATTTAAAGAGACATGAGATTAATTATTGAATCTACAAGATAAATCAAGTGGAAGGAATTTTTCATGCACCACTAATCAAACTAGTTACAGACAGAACCGAGAAAAACTGTAGGCATAACTGAGCATTTGAGTTGATGAACTACAATTGATTTAGAACCTGAATGAAGAATCTATGATTAAAGATCATTGAGGAGTTGTTGATTGGATATGTAAGATGATTAAATAAGTATTATGTTGTCATTGATGTCAACTAGCTTGACAATACTTGTAAGTTACCATACCGAAACATCTAAAGAAAGGTGAAAGAGATGAAGAACAAAAATATCTACATGAGGAAGAAGTGTATGTTAGATGATGATAAGGAATACAATGAATAATTTTTTGATGAGTCTATGACTTGATGATATTGAATTTATTATGTTGCATTCATCTATGATGAAGAATAGAGCTGAAAGACACAAAGCAGTGTTGTCGGTAAATGAAGCATTCTAGTATACACCGATGGAGTGTAGTGTATACCAAGCGTAGTGTTAACCGAGCTTGTGTTCACCAACACATTTCTTTGTTAACCAAGAAAAATAGAAAGGAATTAAATGACTAGTTTAGCTGAAAAAATGATGAGTTGGAAAGTGTATGAAATCGAGGTAACAGATAAGGTTCGTTATGAAGATCGACAACTAACATAATTCAAGGAAGATTTAATGGACCAGATTGAAAAGTGTTATTGACACATCATTTGAAGAAGGTTAAAGTGGAAAAATCAATGAATGAGATTAAGTGGAAAAATCTGATGGACAAAAAGAAAATGATTTACTTGTCTATATAAGAGACATTGGTTTCATTGTTAAAACTATGTCAGAAGAAGAAGATACTGTAGAATTATCACGTGAACAATTTTTCATGCATTTTGATCATACTGGTTAGTGAGAACCAAATTGTAGAACAATTACCAAGCTACAGAGAGTAATTACCGATGAACAATAAGTTGATATAGTATTGAATCTAAAGTGATATATTGATCAGAAAGATTTGTATGAGTTGAATATTGATCTGCAAACTCAATTGAAGTTGTATCAAGGTAGATCATCTACTGTTACATATTTAACCATTGTACATAGTCAAATCTCTTAACCGAGTGGACTAAGAAAGTCTTTTTATGTTTCATTCATAGAGTGAACATTGTTATCCTGTCAACTCCAAAATGATTGCTGGTTGGATGATAACTTCTAGTCTAAAATCCTCTAACAAGGTCACACCTAACAGTGTGTTTGCAACCTTTAACAGGGTTGGGTCTTCACTGACCTCACTTCATAAGAATGAACATTTTTGGGTTGTCAGTCCCAGGTGGTTTTTCCCTTCATAGGGTTTCCACGTTAAATCTCTTGTGTTATATGTTGATTGTGATATTTGTTTGTTATCATACTTTTCATATTACATGTTAGATTTGATTGGTAACTACTATAAGTTTTAGACTGATAATTAGTAAAAGCACAGACAGTGAAAGTATTTTATGTTTACTGAGTAGCAGAAGTTGAAGAATTTTTTTTGGATTATACATTTTGTTTTGGGACACTGGATAACTGATTCACCCCCCTCTCAATTATTCTAACAATTAGTATCAGAGCCCTGGTTGCTTAGAATAGAGTTTTAAGGACTCCAACACAAAGATCTCAAGATGTATAAGAGGGAAGTGTCAAAGCTAAACAAAGAGAACTTCTCAGTATGGCATAGACAGATGAAGTTGCACATATCTAGAATTGGGAATTCTACACTAGAACTTATGCAAAATGGCTACATTGAACTGACACTAGGTCCCCTAACACTTGATCAACTGAAAGATAGGCATGAACACAATATTACTATGATGGAACTTGTTGCTTCCTGTACCAATGCCAAATTTGAAGACATTAAGGGATGGAGTACTGCCAAAGCCATGTGGGATAAACTGACTCTAATATACAATGGAGATTTGAATGTTAAAAGAGACAGAGTAGAAAGCCTAAGAGGTCAATTTGATGATATGAAGATGAAGGAAGGTGAGAACATTGTGCAATACTTAAATAGACTAAAAGAGGTAGTACAATCTATTAGAGCATCAGATGGAATTATTGAGGATGAAATAGTGATAAGCAAGATTCTTAGAACTTTAGTGCCAGTTTATGCAATTAGGATCTCTGTAATTCATTAAACAAGAGCTACATGCAACCTTACTCTTGAAACACTGATCGGTAAGCTTACAACCTTTTAATTGAATAACTTGGACAACAGTGTTGTACCTTCTATTGAATCCACTTTCATGTCTTCTTTGAAGATTGGTAAATCTAGTAGCAGGAATAATAAAGATAATGAAAGTGATAGTGGTACCAATCAAGAACTTGATGAGATTGAAGATCTTATGGCTAGAAGATTACCCAAAGGTAAAGGAAGGTATAGAGGTAAGCTACCTTTGGCATGCTTTAATTGTAAAGAAGTTGTCCACATCACTGCTAGGTGTCCAAATAAGAAATATGATGATAGATTCAAAGACTGATCCGAAGGAAGCTATGGGAGAAGAGTCAACAGAGGCTACTAAGACAACAACAAAGATAACTGAGATAGCTATGATAAAGGAAAAAGGTATGTTACATAACCAAAGATATTGAATCTGAATTTGATACTGATGATGATGTATAAGTAGTATTTGTTGCTATGAAAGATGACTTAGAGGAAGAAGAGAAACATGAAGAAACAACACTAATCTCTAAAGTAAGAAGAAATGATACATGGATCATAGACAGTGGTTGTACACATCATATGACTGGTGATGTAGAGAAATTTTATCTACTTGATGAATACGATGGAGGATCTATTAGGATGGGAAATGATGCACCTTGTATGGTAAGAGGTAAAGGTTCATTGATGATTAATGATAGAATAAAATGTGAAAATGCATATTGGGTAGATGGACTGAACTATAATTTGTTAAGTGTGGCACAACTAAATAATTCAGGCCACCAACTTTCTTTTGAGAGCAGAAAGGTAAAAATCTATGATGATGGAGGAAGAGTTGTCAGAACCAGTACACAATCCAGAGGTAATCTATTTTATCTTGATATTGATTAGTCTTATTGTTTATTAATGAAGGATGAAGATGCATGGTTGTGGCATAAAAGGTTATGCCATGTGAACTTTGATAACATGATCAAGATTAGTAAGAAGAAAAGAGTTAGAGGGTTGCCTAACTTGTCAAAACCAGATCATGCTATGTGTCATGAATGTCAGAAAGGTAAGATGAATAATTCTAGTTTTAAAAGAAAAGATTACTCAACAAAGAAGATACTTGAGTTGGTTCATACCGACCTATGTGGTCCTATGAGAACTAGAGTTATTATGGTGATAGATACTTTATTCTTTTTGTTGATGACTATACTAGATTGATGACAATTATGTTCTTAAAAGAAAAATCAGAAGCATTTAAGATGTTTAAGTGGTATAAGGAAAAGGTAGAAAAAGAGACTGGAAAAGATTAAAATGCATAAGATCTAATAGATGAGGTGAATTTATCTCTGATGAATTTACTAATTTCTGTAATGAGCATGGTATCAAAAGATAGGTCTCTGCATCGAGAACACCTCAACAAAATGGGATTGCTGAAAGAAGGAATAGGTCAATAATTGACTATGCAAGAACACTAATACTACAAAATAATATTTCTTAGACATACTGGAGGGAAGTTGTCAATACAACTATATATGTGCTTAATCGAGTACAACTAAATAAGGACACCAACCAGACACCCTATGAGCTATGGTTTGGACACAAACCTACTATAAGTTATTTCAGGATTTTTGGAAGAAAATGTTTTATTTTGAAAGATGAGAGAAATGGAAAATTTGATTCTAAAGGTGATGAAGGAATATTCTTAGGATATTATACTAAGAGTAAAGCATATAAATGTCTGAATAAGGTTACAAATAAGATAATTGAAAGTACTAATGTCCGTGTTGATGAGTTTGATGACAAGAACATAGAGGAAAGTAGAAAGGAATTGGAAGGCTATGGTAGATTCACTTACATTGAACATCTTGATTATCTAACAAAATCACAACTTGTGATAACCGGTCAGGAGGAAAATAACCCCAAGGAATAGGAAAGGGAAACGATGAACAAGATGGAGCTACTAAGCAAGCACATGAACCTTAATAGGATGAACAAGAAAGAAGAAATTGAGTACTAGCTAGTTTTTTCAGAAGACATCATCTTGAGACACAAATTATTGGAGACAGACAAGCTAGCATGCAGAGAAGAAGCAAAGCAAGACAAGGTACATGTCTAGTTTGTGAATTTGAACCAAAAAATGTGAAAGTTGCGTTAGAGAATGAAGAATGGGATAATGCAATGAAAGAGGAAATAGAACAAATAGAGCAAAACAAAACTTGGTCCTTAGTACCCTGACCTAAAGATAAAAATGTTATTAGTACTAAGTGGATATTCAGGAACAAACTAAATGAAAATGGTGAGGTGACAAGAAATAAAGCTAGATTGGTATGCAAGGGATATGCACAGGAAGAAGGCATTGACTATGGTGAGACATTTTCACCTATTGCTAGATTGGAAGGAGTTAGAATGCTACTTGCATATGCTGCACATAATAAATTTAGAGTTTATCAAATGGATGTGAAGTCATCATTTCTAAATGGTATACTTGGAGAAGAAGTCTACATAGAACAACCTGAAGGATTCATTGATCTAGACAAAAAAGACATGGTATGTAGATTACATTAATCTTTATATGGTTTGAAGCAAGCACTGAGAGCCTGGTATGAAAGGCTACATACTTACTTGTTAAGTATCGGATTTGTTAGAACTAGTGAGAACAATAATTTGTACATGAAAGGTGATACTGATGACACTATTATTATTACTGAGATATTTATTGATAATATTATTTTTGGAGGTCAAGATCATGTATGTAAATATTTTGCTGATGACATGAGGAATGAGTTTGAGATGTTTATGTTCAGAGAGATTAAATTCTTTCTAGGACTACAAGTGATTCAACAGAGTGATGGGATATTTATCTCACAATCTAAATACATAAAGGAAGTCTTGAAGACATTTGGCATGGAAGATGCTAAACCTATGGGAACATTGATGGCTACTGGATGTAAATTGATAAAGGAAGATTAAACTACAGAGGTAAACTAGACACTTTACTGATCCATGATTGGTAAGCTAATGTATGTAGTTCATAGTAGACCAGATATAGCACATGCTATGGGAATTGTTGCTAGATTTTCTGCTAACCCTAGAAAATCACACATGATTGCTACTAAAAGAATATTAAGATATTTGAAAAAGATAGAGGATTATGGATTATGGTATCCTAAGGAAGGTAAGTTTGAACTAAAGGTCTATACCAATGTTGATTGGGCTGGAAATGTGGATGGCAGAAAAAGCACCACCAGAGGAGCATTCTTCTTTGGTGAACGACTTGTAACCTAGACAAGTAAAAAGAAGGTTTGTATTTCTCAGTCTACAGCTAAAGTAGAGTATGTTGCTACTGCTACTAATTTCTCAAACATTGCATATATCAAGCAAGTGTTGGAAGGAATGAATGAGGTATCACTGACCTAGTGATTATATACGACAACACAAGTGCTATTAATATTTCAAAGAATCCAGTGATAGACTCTAAGACAAAGCATATATCAATTAAGTATCACTACTTAAGAGAAAAAGTGCAAGAGAAGCAAGTGAATTTAGAATTTGTTACATCTAAAGAACAACTTATCAATATCTTTACGAAGCCTCTACTGAAGGACACATTTGAATACTTAAGGACTAGACTTGGGGTCCATCCCTTGTCTACCAGTCACTAATGTGATCTAGATGTTGCATCAGCTTAAACTTATCAAAAGATCACACATGTTGATGCAGCATAGTTCACACTTTGAATAATGTTCAAGGTTGTGATTAAGTTTGAAGAACTGAAATAGATTGGGATATTAGTATACAAAGATACAGAGACTGTATTGGAAAATAGAGAGTTACTTAGCTAATATAGAGCTGATTATTTATTTATTTCTTTGGCATTATTGTCAAAGGGAGAGATAAATAACATGAAGAAAAGTTAAACATGCACTGATGAGAACTATCTAAGGGAGAGATAATTTGATAGAAATAGAACATTGAAAATCAGTTATAGAGAACAGAAGCAGGAACCTGTAAGCTGAAAAGATCATATCTACAGAATGACAAAGCTGTATTTTATAATGCTATTTAGTAATGTAGTGATTAAACATATTAAGCTAGGGAGAGCTTGTACATCATTTGTTCATAGAGTTGTAGAATACATGTTTGGTATGTGTATGGTACACTTCATATTACTTGAGTTTCCATCAATGCCAAAGGGAGAGATTGATGAACTACAACTGATTTAGAACCTAAATGAAGAATCTGTGATTAAAGATCACTGAGGAGTTGCTGATTAGATATGTAAGATGATTAAATCAGTATTATGTTGTCATTGATGTCAACTAGCTTGACAATACTTATCTTGTAGGTTACTATACCGAAACATTTGAAGAAAGGTGAAAGAGATGAAGAAAAAAAATATCTACATGAGGAAGATGTGTATGTCAGATGATGATAAGGAATACATTGAGTAATTTTTTGATGAGTCTATGACTTGATGATATTGACTTTATTATGTTGCATTCATCTATGATGAAGAATAGAGCTGAAAGACAAAAAGTAGTGTTGTCAGTAAATGAAGCATTCTAGTATACACTGACAGAGTGTAGTGTATACTGAGTGCAGTGTTAACCAAGCTTGTGTTCATCGACACATTTCTTTGTTAACCAAGTAGAACAGAAAGGAAATAAATGACTAGTTTAGCCAAAAAATTGATGACCTAGAAAGTGTATGAAATCAAGGTAACAGATAAGGTTTGTTATGAAGATAGATGACTAACATAATTCAAGGAAGATCTAATGGAGCAGATTGAAATGTGTTACTGACACATTAGTCAAAGAAGGTTAAAGTGGCAAAATCAATGAATGAGATTAAGTGGCAAAATCTGATGGACCAAGATAAAATGATTTACTCGTCTATATAAGAGACATTGGTTTCATTGTTGAAACTATGCCAGAAGAAGAAGATACTATAGAATTATTGTGTGAACAAGTTTTCATGCACTCTGATCATACTAGTTAGTGAGAATTGAATTGCAAAATAATTACTGAGCTACAAAGAGTAATTACCAACAAATAGTAAGCTAATATAGTATTGAATCTGAAGTGATATATTGATCAAAAAGATTTGTATGAGCTGAATACTAATTTGTAAACTACAATTGAAGTTGCATCAAGGAAGATCATCTACTGTTACATATTTAACCATTGTACATAGTCAAATCTTTTAATTGAGTGGACTAAGAAAGTCTTTTTATGTTTCATTCATAGAGTGAACATTGTTATCCTATCAACCCCAGAGTGACTGCTGGCTGGACGATAACTTCTGGTCTAAAATCCTCTAACAAGGTCACACCTAACAATGTGTTTGTAACCTTTAATAGGGTTGGGTCTTCACCGACCTCACTTCATAAGAGTGAACATTTTTGGGTTGCCAGTCCCAGGTGGTTTTTCCCTTCATAGGGTTTCCACATTAAATCTCTTGTGTTATGTGTTGATTGTGATATTTGTTTGTTATCATACTTTGCATATTACATGTTAGATTTGATCGGTAACTACTATAAGTTTTAGAATGATAATCGGTAAAAGCATAGACAGTGAAAGTATTTTATGTTTATCGAGTAGCATAAGTTGAAGAATTTTTTTTGGATTATACATTTTGTTTTGGGACACTAGATAACTAATTCACCCCCCTCTCAGTTATTCTAATAATAAACATGTTAGAGACACATATGTTGAGGAAGCTTGAAGCAGAAAAAGGAACGATGGAGAATAAGAGGAAAAATCTAATGGATGAGATGAAAACAATTTATGACATCTATTTAAAGAGACATGAGATTAATTATTGAGTTTGGAGCTAATTGAATCTGCAGGAGAAATCACATGGAAGGAATTTTTCATGCACCACTAATCAAACTAGTTATAGATAGAATTGAGCAAAATTGCAAGTATAACTGAGTGTCTAAGTATTATTGATCGAGCTAAATATGATGAAGGATATGAAAGATTGAAGTGATTACTGATCAGAGGAGGTATTTTGAGCTTATCTTAGATCTAAAAATCTTCAATCTTAGTTGTATTTGAATCAGATCACTATTGTAGTAGTTTAACCATTGTTACAGCTAAATCTCTTAATCGAGTGGACTTAATAGTCTTATTTGTATTTCAATATGACATTCCATGAATGTTGATGGTTTTCTTTTTGACTCCATAGTGAATGTTGGTCAAGAGTTAACTAGTATTGATAAATCCTCTAATCAGGTCACACCTTACATTGTGCATTGTAACATTTAATAGGGTTGGCTCCTAACCGTGCTCACTTCAGAAGAGTGAAATATTCTGGGTTACCGGTCCCATGTGGTTTTTCCCTTAGCAAGGTTTCCACATTAAAATCCTTTTGTTATGTGTTATTTGATGTGATTGGATTGTTAGTTTATTTTACACATTTCATATTATGGATTAATCGGTAAACACAATATTGAATTTATAGGTATTCAATAAATGAATAGAAAGATTGTTATTGCTATCTTACTAAGTTGGTTATTTGGTTGAAAAAGTTTCAATATATACATCTGGGAGTTTGGGATTGTAGGATATCTTGAATCAACTAATTCACCCCTCCTCTCATTTATCTAACAAAAATAGGGGAATAGTCAAACCAGGGGACCTCAACATTGCAATAGCCTCCTTAAGACACCAGGCTAAGGCTGCATATCCTTTGCTAAATACAAGGATGCAAATGGTGTTTCTCTCAATTTCTCTTTCCAAGCTTAGATCAATTACTTCCCCCTTCTTCAATTTTGTAGAGTCAGTGAAGACATTGAGTTTGGCTATAGAGAGGGCTTGGTAAAGATGATCGAATAGAGTCTTTTTGACATCAAGTGCCTTGAAACTTAGAAACACATGATACATCTTATTGCTCTAGAAGGCAAGCTTAGCTATGGGAGGCTTGTATGCTTCCATAATATATCAAAAGTGGATAGAAAGAAAACAAATATTTCAGGCGTTAAACTCAAATAAAGATCTTGGAAGTCCTACCACACATTCAACAAAGGATATCCTTACAATTTGCAGATGAGTAGGTGAAGTGAATAAAGAGACCCATTTTTATTTTTTGTTTACTTCACTTACGCTATGAAATTGCCTAGTATGTAACACGACAGGCATGCCCACTTTCATTTTTTCTTTCCTTCCCTCTTTCTACAAAGCTTCCAAGAGTTTTTCTCACCTATGATTTATCTTTTTTTTTCTCGCAATGAAAATGAGATACATTTACCATAGAAGGCACACCCAATTGGAAAAAGCTAAGCTCCCAATAAATTTTCCATCTTATACATGTTTAAGATGCTACAATATATCATTAATCATCACATACATGATAGCATGATAAATAGAATATTTGACCTAAAAGTATAGTTTTTGTTTCTATTTCTTCTATTGTCACACATTACACCTGAGCAATAATTTCCCACTCAACACAAATTCAAACTATCTCCCACCCAACATAAATTCAAAAATATTTAGTTCCAATTCTCGCCCAATTAGAAATTTAAAAATATTAGTACCAAAAAAAAATCCATTCTATTGCCATTTTGGGCCTAAGCTCCACTGGTTAGAATAGTCACAAGACTAATTGCAAAGAATCAAACAACAAGAAACATGATTGTCAGGTTTGTGCTAGGTGTAATGCCCCTCCAACCCTATCAAGTCTTGGTTATGCTCACTAGAAATTAGGAAGAGCTATATGTGAGAATGATCTTTCTTGATAGTTTCTTAAACTGAACCTCTTACAACTCACCATAACTTCATATTTTAATATGGGAAATAATAATATTGCATAGGTATGTTACTATACATCTTCTTGTGTGTCAGTGATAGTTTAGGACCTTAATGCTAAAATGATTACTTGATAGACTTATATGCTTCTATGTGAGATGCTCACTATTAATATTTAATATTATCTTAGGTTAATTAAATATAATCACTTAAAGAGGCTAGATGTGTTACTTAATCTAATGACATTACTTGTTATACTTGAGATTAGACATGGTTTTCTATATTAAGGATTGTATGATTTGTTTATCTTGATTTGATAATGAGACATTATGAGTTCATGCATGATGGTTTAACTGGGTTGTGAAAGTCAATTGATGATTTACATTTACATGATTATGTTATGATGCATTCATGTTATATGATATGGAAAAGAGATTATTTTGGTACTAACCACACAAATCCAATTATACTTTGTTTAGGTCATTGTTTGACGTGAGTGTAGGATGAGGGGAGGTAGTCATAGTTACTCCTATAGGAGGTCCACATGATGTCACACTCTCCCTCCTTGGTTGCCACTATATATATATATACAAAGATATATATATATATATATATATATATATATATATATATATATATATATATATATATATATATATATATATATATATATATATATATATATATATATATATATATATATATATATATATATATATATATATCTTTGTATATACACATATATACATATACATATACATATATACATATACATATACATATATACATATACATATATATACATATATATGTATACATATATATACATATATATATATAGATATATCTATGTATGTATACATACAAATATATCTATGTATGTATACATACATATATATATATATATATATATATATATATATATATATATACATACATAGATATATATATATATATATATATATATATATATATATATATATATATATATATATATATATATATATATATATATATACATATCTATATATATACATATATATACATACATATACATACATACATAAATACATACATACACACACACACACACACACACATATATATATATATATATATGTATATATATATGTGTGTGTGTATATATATATATATATATATATATATATGTATGTATGTATGTATATGTATGTATACATACACACACACACACACACACACACACACACACACACACACATATATATATATATATATATATATATATATGTATGTATGTATATGTATGCATGTATGTATGCATGCTGGTTGGTGTTGCAGGATTTAGGTACCAGGCATCAAGTCCACCTAGCTACATAGGTCTAAGATGCCTTAAAAATCTTTGAACTTTTGTTGTGTGTAGATAATACCATGATTACTCTCAAGGTTACTCATGGACTTAAATTTCTATTTAGGAGGTTACCCTAGTTGGGGGATTTAAATGTAGTATGTGATGTGGTCTTGTGATTTATGATTTGATGTTGTTTTGAGATTAGTGATGTGAGTTAGATTTATCCTTGTAAGCATAAGTATATATATTTATTATATATGTCTTATAATTGAATGTATGTTATATAGGTATGTGTATATGTGGGTGCACACGCATATACCCATGATTATATAAATAATAATATTTGTATGTTTTTATTGATTGTGTAAATGGTATGTTCTTTATAATAATTAAATAAAGTGAATTAAATAAAGTGTATTTAATGAAATGTATTAAATAAAAGTAAAAATAATAGTAATAAAAGGAAAATTCTCTTTGTAGTAAAAATAGCTATCTAGGAGGGATTTGAACTTGAGACCTCCTAGAAGTTAGGCTAGTTTGTTTCCCTGTGTGCTATGTGTTTTTTGTGAAAGATATTTGTTTGACTTCCTTGTTATGGTTTTCTTTTAAAGATATTTTAATTAAATTAATTAAAACTTTGATTAAACCTTTTACAGGAATGATTTGTTGATCTTTCAACCAACTATGGAAGTTGGAGAAGTTGCTTCCCATAAAGAAACTCCTCCTACCACATAGTTGAAGGATAAATATTTTCAATTTTGTATGGTTTGGAGACAGGAGAATGTATGGAAGATTTTCAAAAATTCTCAGCAAGTATTTTTTCAGAGATTTATTTGAAGTTTCTGTGAGTGTAAGAGTCTCTTTTTGGAGATGACTAGTGTGTGTGGATTTCTCAGAGTTGGATTGTAGAGGAATCTTTTCAGGAAGCTATCTACTCAAGGCTTGAAGATTTGTAGAGAGTCTCCAGTCAAGAGAAGAGAATTTCTCCATAGGACCCCAGGTAGGGTCTAAACAGGGATGAATTCTCCAATTCTCTTGTTTGTGTGTGTGTGTGTGTGTGTGTTTGTTACATAAATTATATAATATTGTTTTTATATGTGATTTCATATTTTGTATTAAAAAGGAAATGTAAATATTTTATCTTCTATGTATTTCTATGTGTTTTCAGGAAGTATTTTATGTATGTTTTTATGGTTTTTGGTATTGTGAAATCTTCCTGGGAAGTTAGGAATTCTTTTAATCATGTGGGAGGATGTATTTAACTATTATTATATGAAATACATAAGTTTAGGAAGAAATAGGAAGGGTAAGGGAGGTGTAGGAAAGAGATGCAATCGTATTTCTCCATTGTTGCATTTGCAAGCCTCTCTGTGATTTGTTACTTTTATTTTGATTAATTTAGTTTGAGGCTTAGGTAATGTTGAGGATGTGATCTGGATGTGGTACTAAGTTCCTTGCATCAGGTTGACCTTAGGGAACATTTCCCAGGCACTCTCCATTCCTTTAAAAGTCATTTTTGGCCTTTTTAGGCAATTTTAAATTAAGTTTCAAAAAAGTATCCTCGAGTGTCATACAACATTATAAACTTATCCATATGAAACTTGATCAAATGTCATATGACCCTCACTAGAATGTTGTATGGGTAGTTATGTATTGTCCTATGGGGTTTTTTAGGGTTTTAGGGGCTCAAAATTTGTATAATTTGTGTTTGGAACCTGTATAACTAATTCCTTATGTTTGGGCTGCAAGTTTAATTGGATATGGTTGTCCTTCACTTGTTTTTTTGATGTTATTATGTGTTACTTAAGTTTTTTTAGTAGTTTTCTTGCACTTAAGTTCTTTTTATGAGGGAAGAAACCGTTATGGTGGCATGATTTATACGAATATAACATTTAACTCTAAGTCTGAGATTAAGATTTATACTTTAAGTTATATTTGTATAAATACCTTCCAATATGTTTGATATAGGTTTCAACTTCATAGGAGTTAAGATGCAGATTCTAGAGTTTGGAGACTTTTGACAAATTTTAGACTTAGCCAAATTTCAGGCACAAGAGGTTTCCATAGATAGAATATTGTGTTAATGCATGTGGAAATTTGTATGACCTATGCATGTTCATCACTTGATTTTTTTTAGGTTATATGGTTTACTTATGATGTTTTTCACTTGGGATATATTTGAGATTAGTTCATGAGGCTAGGACTCATCTGAGCGGCCTGTGTGCATGGGAGGGTTCCCTAGACCTATAAATTAGCCATGGAAAGTTGTATTTATGCATGTGGAAAGTTTTATGCTATGCTTTGATGTATCTTGTGATAGAAATCCTTCCAATGGTTCCTTTTATGTATATGGCTAAGGTTAGGACTCACTTTGAGGGCCTGAGTGTGCAGGGGAGCTTCCTAAACCTATGAATTAGGACATGGAAGTGTTATTTTGTATCTTTATCTTATGATGGGGTAAGGGGATAGGAACCCTAAGTGAGTAGCTCACCATAGGTGTTGGAACCCTATAGTGGTTTCTAGATGATCCTATGGGTGGGTTTGTAAAAAGTGATAACCTTAAAAATTAACTTAGGAAGGGGGGATTAAAAAGATAATGAAAGAAAATATAATAAAGGCCACACAAACCTGGTTGGAGTACCGAGACAAGGGATAATTGCCAGGATGGATGGATCCCTATTCATAAAGGGGGGACTGGGGTTACATGGTTGTGTTGGAAATTGCAATTGAAGCAATTGTTTTATTTTTATTGATGTCAAAACCTTAATTGGTAAGACTATTGCTATTTAAGATAGTACTATATCTAGTTGAGTATTGCTAAGGGGTAAGGCAAGGTTGGTAACAATAGCACCTAAGGAAAGGTTGAGTTATCTTAATACTTCAATGAGTACTTGATTATGTGGTACAATGATAAGATAATGTATTGTTTATCTAAGAAGGAATGAAGATTAAACTGGTAGGCTTAACCGAGAAAAAGTGAAGAAATCTAGTTTAAGCCGAGTGTTGTTAGTGTCGATCGAGCTAGTATATGCCAAGTACATCTAGTGTTGACTGAACACTAGTTAATTACTAAGGAAGATAGTATTAACTGAGGAAATAGTTTATGAGGTGACCAACCTTTCTAGTGAAGACCAAGAAGTTGAACACGGTATTCACCGAGTGTAAGTATTTTGCATTTGAGGGAGAATTCAGATTTCCAGCTGACATCGTTGAATTCTTGGATTATGTAAAATGTGTTGACTTTATTTATTGATTGTATGAAAGCATTTATTGCACTGTAAAATTTTTTATTTTAAATCTATTAACAGATTCAAGATATTTCTAGAAGGATAGCCGAAGAACATGATGTAGGATGGATTCAATGAATCTAACCTAACCCTAAGATCTATGAAGGAGATTAAGCGAAAAAAGATGTATTGACCTAATAGAGGAAGTATTAAGGAAACCTAAGCTAGAGATTGTGATAGGGAGGATGCTAGAAGTGTTGTTGATGTTATTGACTGCCTAAGTAGAGAAGGCTAAAGGAGAAGTGTTGTGATTGCTTGAAGAGAGTTCTGAGAAAATAAGTGATGGAGATGGTAAAGGTTCATAATTAGTAAGCCGACATATGTGTACAGAATTAGATCTAATATTTGCAAAATGAGTTGTATGTTTTTTAGATCAATACTACTGCTACTTTCTAACCATTGTATCAGTCAAAATCCTTTTAACAGAGGTTGACCTAACAGTCATAGGTATAAATCCTTTGAACAAGGTTGCATTCTAATGT
The DNA here is from genome assembly GCA_027943335.1 of Chamaecyparis obtusa. Taxonomy (NCBI): domain Eukaryota; kingdom Viridiplantae; phylum Streptophyta; class Pinopsida; order Cupressales; family Cupressaceae; genus Chamaecyparis; species Chamaecyparis obtusa. The sequence continues at coordinate 91,496 of BSBK01002168.1, read as the reverse complement.
AGTGTATGTAAGTCCTATAACAAGGCACACTTTTAATAGAGTGGTTTAAATCCTTTAATTAGGTCACACCTAATAGTGTGTTTGTAACCTTTGACAGGGTTGGCTTTTCACCAAGCTCACTTCAGAAGAGTGAACATAATAGTAACATGTTACAAAGTGGTTTTTCCCAAATTGGGGTTCCACTATAAATTATGGTGTTGATACTTGTGTGAATGTTTTGGTTTGAACATTTTTGTGTTTTAAAAATTAGATGCTATTGTATAAGTGGGCTGCACTATTATATGTTTTCATTATGAAATTAGTAATGAACGAGTAGCTATTGGTTATTAGATCTGATTTGTTGAAGAGTTTTAAAGTTTGTTTCTATACATCTGGACCTGAGAACAAATGATTCACCCCCCTCTCTATTGTTCTAAATCATATTAACAATTGGCATTAGAGATGTTGGTGCTTACAGAGAACATGTTTGAAGGTACTTGAAGCAAATGATTAGGATGTATAAGGAGGTACCAAAGCTGAATAACGAGAACTTCCCTGCATGGAAAAGCTTGATGAAGCTACATCTAGCTGATATTGGTGATTCTGAAAAGTATTACATTGAGCATGACTATGTCACACTTGTTGTACCTTTGACTGCCAAGGAAATGAAAGCTAACCAAGAGCACAACCAAGAAATGTTGGAGATCACGTCTGCCCTAAGTTATCCATAATTTGAAGACATCAAAGACTATAGTAATGCAAAGCAAATGTGGGACACCCTTGCAAACATTTATGGTGGTGACATAAATGTGTTGAGAGAAAAAGCTGAGAGCCTAAGAGGTAAATTTGATGAAATGAGAATGCAAGAAGGTAAGAACATTGCACAATATTGTGGTAGAATAAAAGAAGTTGTAAATGCTATTAGAGGAGAAAATAGAACTATTGAGGATGAAACTATAATAGGAAAATTATTGAGAACTCTGCATCCTATCTATGCAATCCAAGAATCTAGATTTAACTCTACTAATGCTCTTACTTTTTAAAGTTTGGTTGGTAAGCTCATTGCTTTTGAACTTTCTAACTATGATAACTTCACTATTGGTAATATTGAATCTACTTTTAAGTCACAGATGGTTCTGAGCAAGTTAAAGAAGGAAAAAGAAAGATGCATAAGTGAAAGTGACAGTGAAACATCTAATGAAGAACTTGAAGATCTAGAAGCTCTTATGGCTAGAAGACTGAAAAGGGGAAAAGGAAGGTACAAAGGTAAACTCCCTATTATATGTTTTTCATGTAATAAAGTTGCTCATATAGCTCCTAGATGTCCTGATAGGGATAATAAGGATGAAGAAAGAGACAACAAGCATAAAGACAAAAGAGAAGATAGAGGTTATCGAAGATACAAGGACTAAAAAGGAAAAGGTAAGAAATCCTGTTACATTGCCAAAGAAGAGACTGACATTGATAGTGATGATTTTGAAATTGAGGTTGTCTATGTTGTAATGAAATATGAATCTAATGAGGATGATAAAACTGCATTGATATTTTATGTGAACAAAAATGATAAATGGATTATTAACAGTGGTTGCTCACATCATATGACTGGAGATAAGAGTAAGTTTGATACCTTAGATCATTATAAAGGTAGGAGTGTGAAATTTGGTAATGATGCCACATGTCCTATTAGAGGCAAAGGATTGATTATGCTAACTAATAAGACCACTTGTCAAAATGGTTATTGGGTTGAGGGTCTTAACTATAATTTGATGAGTGTTGCATAGCTTAATAGCACTGGCTATCAAGTGGAATTTCATCACAGAAAGGCCAAAATATTTGATGCCACTGGTGAACTGATTGGAAGTGGAGAACAGACTAGAGGTAATTTGTTCTATCTAGAACTATCTAAAGAAACATGTATGATTGCACAAATTGATGACATTTGGTTATGGCATAAGCGGCTATGTCATGTTAACTTTGATAATTTGGTAGAAATTAGTAAGAAAAAGAAAGTGAGAGGTCTGCCTAGATTGAAGAAACCTGAGAATGTAATGTTCAAAGAATGTTAGTTGGGTAAGATGACAAAGTCTAGTTTCAAGAGAAAAACTTTTACTTCTAAGAATATCTTAGATTTGGTTCATACTGAACTTTGTGGACTGATGGGTGTACAAAGCTATTGTGGTGCTAGATATTTTATTCTATTTCATGATGATTATACCAGAATGATGCATGTAATGCTCTTAAAATAAAAATATGATGATTTTCAATTTTTTAAGTAGTATGTGGCTAAGGTTGAAAAAGAGATAGGTAAGAACCTGAAGTGTCTGAGATTTGACCAAGGTGGAGAATTTATATCCAATGAATTTAATCTATTTTGCAATGATAGAGGGATCGAAGGATAGATGTCTGCACCGAGAACACCTCCACAGAATGGTATAGCAGAGAGAAGGAACATATCTATTTTGGATTGTGCAAGGACATTAATGATTGAAAAGAATGTTGCACAGAAGTATTAGAAAGAAGCTGTAAGTACAATAGTTTATACTCTTAACCGAGTATAGATCAAAAAAGGTACAAATATGACACCTTATGAATTATGGCATGGGTATGCACCGAATGTAAAGTATTTTAGAATTTTTGGAAGTAAATGCTACATATTAAAGGATAGTAGAAATGGAAAATTTGATGCTAAAAGCGATTGAGGGTATATTCCTAGGCTATTCCACAAAAAGTAAAGCTTATAAGTGTTTGAACTCTAACACTAACAAAATTGTGGAATGTGTGAATGTCAAAGTTGATGAGTATGTAGAGAAAAATGAAGTTGATAGTAAAAGAGAACTAGAAGATTACAAATCTTTTGTGTATATAGAGGAAGAAGAGGCTAGTGATAGACTTTCACCTAATGCTGAGTCTTGGGTAAGTAATGTTGAGCATCAGGAAAATAATGTTGAGAGAGAAGAAGAACATGTTGAGCGACAGGAAGAAGTTGTCAAGTATCAGGAAGAGGTTTCCAAGCATTCAGAAGCTAAATCTGACAATCTTGTTGGTGAACCTGATAAGCAAAATGAAACAAGAGCAGAACTTGTTCTAACACAATATATAAGGAGACATCACAAGCTTGAATAGATTATTGGAGATAAAGATACTGGAATTCAAACCATAAACAAGGCAAGAGATCCAACATGTTTACTATGTGAATTTGAGCCTAAGACAACAAAGGAGGCATTAGAAAATAAAGACTAGATAGAAGCAATGAATGAAGAGATAGACCAGATAGAGAAGAATGATACATGGACTCTGGTGCCGAGACCAAAAAATAAGAGTGTCATTGGGACAAAGTGGGTATTTTGTAATAAGCTGAATGAGCATGGTCAAATAAAAAGAAACAAAGCTAGGCTAGTATGAAAAGGCTATGCACAAGAAGAAGGAATATATTATGGGGAGACATTTTCCCTTATAGCAAGATTGGATGGAGTAAGAACTCTACTTGCATATGTTGCCTATAAAGATTTCAAGGTATACCAAATGGATGTTAAGTCTACATTTTTAAATGGTATATTAGAAGAATAAGTGTATATTGAATAGCCAGAAGGATTTGTTGATCCAAACAAAAGACACATGGTTTGCAAACTGAATAAAGCACTGTATGGACTGAAGCAAGCTCCCAGAGCATGGTATGAGAGACTACACAACTACCTAATATAGATTGGATTCTCAAGGATAAATGACACAAGAAATCTATACATGAAAGATGAAGAAGGTAAAGGAATCTTGTTAGCTAAGATCTTTGTAGATGATATTATATTCGGTGGACAAGATGCCTTATGTAAGAAATTTTCAAATGAGATGCAAACTGAATTTGAAATGGGTATGTTTGGGGAGATCAAATTTTTTGTTGGTTTGCAAGTATATCAGATGGAAAAAGGAATTTTCATCACCCAGTCTAAATATGTTCATGAGATACTGAAGACCTTTGGTATGGAAGATTCAAGGCTAGTAAGTACTCCCATGGCTACTGGACAGAAGCTGTCTAAAAATGATGATGTTGTAGAAGTTAACCAAACTTTGTATAGATCTATGATCAGAAAGCTATAGTATGCTATACATAGCAGACCAGATATTGCATTAGCTATTGAGATTGTGGCAAGATTCTCTGCCAATCCCAAGGAAACTCACATGATGGCGGTTAAAAGAATCATGAGATATTTGAAGGGAACTACTGACTATGGATTATACTACAAGAAGCATGAAAAGTTTGAACTAAGAGTGTATACAAATGCTGATTGGGAAGGAAATGTAGATGATAGAAAGAGTACTAGTGGTGGAGCTTTGTTTCTTGGATAGAGATTAGTTTCCTAGACAAGTAAGAAATAGAATTGCATTTCCCAATCTATTGCTGAAGCTAAGTATGTGGCTGTAGCTATGAATTGTTCAAATTTGATATGGATAAAGAAATTGTTGGTAGGCATGAAAGAAGAAATCATTGAACCATTTTTCATCTTCTGTGACAACACAAGTGCTATCAACATCTCTACAAATCCAGTGATGCACACAAAGACCAAACACATTGCCATCAAGTATCATTACTTGAGAGAATAGTTACAAGACAAAGAAGTCTGAATGGAGTATGTGAATAAAAAGGAAAAATTAGTAGATATATTCACTAAGGCTTTACCTAAAGAAGCTCATGAATACTTGAGAAGTCAATTAGGGGTCCTTCCCCTAACCGAGGCTGCCTAGTCAAGCTAGGAGTATTGCATCAAATGTCCTGCAAAGAATATCTAACAAGTTGATGTAGAGAAAGGTCACACTTTAAGAGCAGCCTAGAGTTGTGAAAAGTATAGCATAGATAAGAATTAGTCATAAGCAAAGATGATAGAGGGAGAAATACTATTACTAAACTAAAAAGATGATATCTAGATTTGTAGGATGTATGTTTTTGTTGCTGCTTTGGCATTTTTGTCAAAGAGGGAGATGATCATAGATGAATACATAGAATGAGAAGACCAAGACAGAGGGATAAATTCAATGGATGGTCATACAAGCATGGCTAATTAATTTTGTATTAGAATGAAGCTAAGGATATTATAAATATTTCTAATGGATAGATAAGTTTTGGATTGGTTGGTAATTCATGTGATATTCATATGGTGTTGCCAACTGTTGGCACGTCAAATTTTTTAGTACATAAATCCTGTAAAAATTTTATAAATTTGAAGTGTGTATAGATGTTCATGGAATTAAGAAAATTTTTCTGCCAAAAACCCACAAAAAATCTTGCAAAATTATCTTTTTTTCCTCAATACACGGCCAACCCTAGTTAGAAGTCTAAACTTGAGACAAATCCTAAGTATTTGTCACCTTTTGAAAAAACCCTAAAAAACCCTAAGTCACTCTTTTCATGATCTAATTGAGTGTTACTTTTTTGAGTCACTTAAGTTCCTAAAAAAGCATGTGTTTATTTGTATCACCACACCAGGGTCATTTCTTTAATTTTTCCTAAGTCTGAGGGCCCGGTGATTAATAATGTGTCCAAATTATTAAAAACCTTATGTTCTAATGTTGCAATTTTATTTTGGGTTTGGAATCTTTGAAAGGATCTAACAGTGGTTGCATGATCACATAGGATCTTTTCAAGCCATGCGATCATGCAACAATCGTTGATCCTATGATGGAGCATATTGACAAATATACACATGTGTCAAGTGTTCATTGGTTATAGTTTTGCTAACATGGAAATTGGTGTCAAGTCTTTTCTCACATCAAGAAATTATTATTGTATGATTACCCAACACTTGTGTTGATGTGGAAGTTCCTAATTGGTTAATCTTAGTGGGATCTTTGCCAGAAGAATCTATAGAGATGTTAGTAATGAAGGGAAGAACTAACAGTGGTTGCATGATCACATAGGATCTTTCCAAGCTATGTGATCATGCGACAACCATTGATTTCCTTTTTTAGGTGACAAAAGGAAGTGGGTCTAGTTGCCAACTGTGCACTTGTGGCCGCTTTTGATTGGTTGAATTTCACACTGATGTGGAAAATGTCAGTAAGTATTGGCATATAGGAAAAAGGGTTTACAGGTCTACTGGATAAATTTTTGATGCGACATCTTATGGTTGGCTAAATCGAGTGGAGCCAAGGTTTTAAAGATATCAATAACAATGAAAAGATCTAATAGTGGTTGCATGATTGCATAGGATCTTTTCAAGCTATGCGATCATGTGATAGCATTTGATGTGGTATCAACATTGCAAAATTGTCAAGTGGGTTCTTCTTTTTTTTAAAAGGACAACCGTTAGATTTTGAAAACTATGGAATCGATGATTTTAATTCAAACTAGAGTTAAAAGTGACACAATTTTGAAGTTTCCCATTGTGAAGTGATAGTTTGTTCTTTTAGAGAAGTAATGGTTGAATCGTGCTAAATAAATTGCTGAAATGACTATTCTTAATTACTAATACACCAAATATTTTCGCATTCTTAGAAGCACAAGGAGATCAAAAAATTGTAGAGACTCAGGTGTAAAGAATTACAGAGACTAGCTGTCATCTCCTAGAGATTTTCTTAAAAAAGGTTGGTGAAATACTTGAACGAATTGTTTCCCTATTAATAGTCATAGTTCTATAGTTTTTCTATCTTGCAAAGGTTTTAGAAGAAAACCCTACAATGGCACCAAGGATAGAATTGTTCGGTAAAATTGAATATAGTGAAAGGAGTTTGCATGAAGACTTGTTACAGTTGCTTCCCGGTTCTACAAGTGACCTAGTGAAATCCAAGAGTATAACTCCCAAAAACCCTAGGATAAAAATAGCAGATGGATTGTATGACACTACAAGTTATATCAAAGAGGCTAAAATTGGTAAAATCAATGCTAGTGGTGACTCTAATATCACTGGTCTAGCATTATTCAAAGTAGGATTTAGTCAGAGAAATGCCCCTCACCCTGCAAGCAATATATGGTAGTCTGACCTTGGAAAACTTGTGGTGCCCTATGTTTTTATAGATATTGACTTGATGATCCAAGTGGAAAAGAGTTATGATCCAATCACTAGGGAGATTAGGGATGTAAAGGGAATATTGTTGATAAAAATCTTTGTTGAAGAGATTAGGAAGGTGTTCAATTTAAGTGAACCCTCAAACAACTTAGAGAGTATTGATTTTGAAGAGCTAAGGTGAGTATATGAGGCACAAAGGAATTATCTTAGGGGAAAATTATTGAAGGACTTCTGCACAAAAATTGGGAAGATGGTTATTATGGGACAAAATACACAGGAGCCTTTTAAAGTAGAGTATTTTGACCCCAGAGCTGAGGGTGCATATTGGGCACTATGTCAAGTTTTTGGAGAGGATGTAAATGAGAGGATGCCAATACATTTAATGTGCATGATGATCCAAATTATACATTCACACTTGTCCATTACATTTGATTTTGCTCCATTCATTGCTAAATTAATCTATAATGGATTGGTGAGGATCCAAAAGAGTGAAGATGACAGGCCCTTTTACTGGTATTCTTTCATGATTTACATGTTTTTGTTCAAAGGTGCAAGCTATTTTGAGCAAGAAATGGAATTGATGAGATAGAAGGATGGTGAAGATATGCCAGTCCAATTATGGAGCCTCACAATGACCTGGGATAGAAAGGATAACAGTTTCAAAAATTTTGATAAATGTTTTGTAGCTAGACTCAGGATGTTGTTTGTCCTAGACAACCCAAGAATCCCAACAACATTGGCATAGCTCATTAGGCCGAAGTAGTTTGCTCAGAGCTTGAATGTTTTACACAATTGGGGAGATGCCATTTTCTACCATGTATCAACTATCATCAAGTTGTATGGTTTCAGGGGAACCCCTTTTATATTGCCCTATCATGTACCCCTTAGAATTGGAATTGCAGAGTTTCTTAGACAATTGGGGAATATTGAAGAGTATGCCCTCACTAGAAAAGGAAAGGGAAATCTATTCCCAAATGTTACCAATTCCCACAAATTCATAATTACCAAGGGTGGATGGGTTCACATAAATAAAATCTTAGCTCCATACCATATGGCCATTGCAATTGCTAGAATAGCAGACCCTGAGGGGTTTTACAATGAAATGTTTAAGAAGAGAGCCAAATGTGTCATGATTAACCACATTTTTAACTTTCCTAAAGATATTGTCAGAAATATCCCAAAGTTGTAGGATCAAGAGGTTAGGAAAGAGAAATGGCTGGTATACAAAAAGACATTAGATTTTATCTGACAATTTGATTCTAGATGGGATCCCCTGAAAAGCATAACTCTAATGGGCAAGAAAATATATACTCTCATGAACTATTTCCAGGGTATCTTTTAGACCCTAAATGAAAAGAAGGAAAAAGTAATGAAGGATGACCCAGAAAGGGCTAAAAAGTTATTAAGCAAACTTGTATTTGCAAAAGGGTTACCCCCAGGGAGTTACATGGTGCAAAAGAGGACTAGTTACAATGTTGTGGTACCAAAGCAAAGCCAGGAAGGGAAAATGGATAAAAGGGATGTCTCATCTACTTCACAATAGATTGATAAACAAAAGGAGATTATAGAGGTCCTTGATTCCCCTCATCTTCAAGCTTTTGAAGATGTAATTGACTCTCCACCCCCATCAAAGAAACAATGAATGGAAGAAAGACCTATTCATGTTGAGAAGGACTATTCTCCATCACAGTCTCCTCTAAGAATTTTGGATGACCAAGAGATTGAAGAACAAGTATAGCAAGTAAGTGCTCTAGGTAAAATCTTTATGGCCTATGAAGAAATAAATGAGGGAGTGCTAGAGCTGCCAGAAGAGCCCAAGTTGGATCTAACAGAAGGGGAATTGGAAGGCACAAAATTGGACCCTATAATTAAACAAGCTTGTGAAGAGTTTTTGGTTGATGATACTTTTGTTAAAACTAGAACTTTCATGCAATTTATTTGGAAATTAAACATTAAGAAATTTTAGGAAATTTGTGAGAAAAGGCATGAAGAAAATCCAAAGAAAGATTTACAAACCATAGAGGATGAGGTAAGAAAAGAAATGACTATGAAGTTTGAAAAAATTACTCCAGAACAGGGCAGAGACATGGTGAAAGTATTAGGAGTGCTAATCCTTCCAGAGTGGGATATAGCTAATGTAGTGGTTCTTGATGCAATCAGAAAACAAACCACTCCTTTCCATAAAACCCAAGAAGAAGCAGAACACACTATTAAAGGGGTCACCTTTAGTGACAATCACCAAGCTTTGGTAATGTGGTCCCTTCAGAAGAATGAGCATAATAAGGGAAAATAGATTGTCAGAGATGATATTTCAGGGAGTTTAATTGTAAGAAGGGTTACTGATACTTCTTTGGTAGAAGCATTAGGTATGGTAATGGCCACATCACAATTGACAGTAAGGGTGGTAGAAAAAGAGGCCGAGGAGAAAGAGGAACTCACTGCAAAGTTGGAAATAGTTTTGAAGGTTTATAGTGAGTTGAAATAGGGGATTTTTCAAAGAGATACTTTGATTGTAGATTTAAAGAAGAGATTGGGAGAGCATGGCCCAGTGAAAATATCAGAACAAGTGTAGATAGCTCCCTCCCCGGTTGGGCCTTCCTCATCAAGCCCTATTGTTGAATTTCCTCCTTCCCCTCTTCCTCCTTCCATGGATGAGGTAAACATTGATCAAAAGGTAAAGCAGAGGTTTGAAAAGAAGATAAAAGATTTTGTTTCACATTTTGTTGCAAATGTGAAAGCTAAAGAAGTGTACAAAAATGCTCAGCAATTGGCAGAGATTTTAACATCTTTTCAAAAGGAAGCAGCCATTGTGGACAAGATTTTGGAAAAATGGGCTCCAAGGAGAGATAATTTGAAATCATTTTTTGATCAAATCAAGGATAAATGTATTGTGGATATAGAGTTAAAAAACACTTATAGGTTCGTTAAGGATCTTTTTGATTTTGAGATAAAAAGGGAGAGTTTAAAGAGAAGATCAGAAATCTTAAGGGTAAGGTACTTTTAGGATAATTTTCAAATGTTTCCAGGTCTTATCAAGGCAGATGGGGTTATTAAAAATAAAGATGAATGGATGGAACAGATAGATGGGCAAGTATTGTCTAGAATGGATTCCATTTTAGGTATAGATGATAATACCCCCCTTGTACAACTAATTGAGATTCTTCAGGATGCTAGGATATGCTTTGCTAATGTGAGAATAGAGGTCACCAGGTAGCTGTTGAATGGAACAAATTATTGTTAAAAAGGGATGAAGTCTTGACTTTCTTTTGGCCAAGTGAAGAGACCTATATATCTTGGGAGTCAACCTATCCCTCAGAAGATTTAGAAGAGAAAGGAGCATAAAATAAAGAAGCAATAGGTAGCAGTATTCCAAACCCTCAAGATCAAGATAAACAGGGATAAAGGCATCAAGCAGTTAACATAAACACGGATACAACACTTGGTAGAAGTTGAACTGCCCTTGGGAGCTATTGCAAGATTTTGGTGCTCATCTTAATGATTCATCTCAAAGATTTGTAACAAGAAAGTTTCTATTTTCATTTTTTGTCCTATATGATAACTCCTTTCTTGTCTTTTCTAGAAAGATCCAAAGCTTGTTTACAATCCTTATTTTTTATAAAAGGATTACCAAGATCAGTGAAAAAGGACCGAAAACTTGATCAATTTAACTGATAAGTTTCTTGAGTCTGGGATATCATAGACTATTTTTCTAGGCATATTTCTATAGAAGAACAATATTTTTGGTTCAAGTTAATTTTAGAAGGTTATATTGTAAAGCATTCTGTAAGCATGATATTAATATAGCATTTGAATGAAATCCAAGATTTATATATCTCCTTGAGTATCTCTGTTGAGTTATGAATTGTTCCAATTCATTGCATGGATAATCTCTGTGTGTATGTTTATATTTCTCAGCTCTGATCCAAGATCAGATTAAATAAGCTTTGAATATGAGATAAATTCTTTGAAGTTTTGCTTAAGGATGCATCAGTAAGTAGTGTGAATCTAGGAACCTTTGATAAAATCCACTGCAGGGTGATTAGTATTTTCAAAGGGTAAAGATAATTCAAAGTTCAATATTCTTTTTCATGTATTACAATCTTGCAGTGGAAGTGTTTCCCAATGGATAAGACACTAGATAGTAGTGGAGTTTTCTTATAGAGATAAATGTTTGAAAAGGTTCTATTGATATTTCCATCTTTGATTATAAAATTGTCAAGATTCTTTGAAATACAGTGATTTCCAGGGTAGTTTACTACTTAGTGATAGTGAAAGATCTATAAATGAATGGTTATCATTTAGATTTCTCTTATCATTTATCTGTTACATTTAAATCTAGTTAGTGATTTGATTTAAGTCTTGTTTTACTAGATTAGGAGCACCCTCCTTGTTTTTGCAGAGCCAGAAGTGTAGAGGGCAGTCTTGTCCCTATAGTTGGTCCAGTCATCTTTAGAACTCAATATTTGGATCTAACCCATCCATAAAATTTGTAGATGTAATGGTTGCTTGTTAAAGCATAAAGTCCATTTTGGGAACCAACACCATCAATGCCAAAGAGGGATATTGTTGGAAACTACAATTCAAGCAATTGTTGTATTGTCATTGATGTCAAAACCTTAACTGGTAAGACTGTTGCTATTTAAGAAAGTACTATATCTATTTGAGTATTGCTAAGGGGTAAGGCAAGGTTGGTAATAATAGAACCTAAGGAAAGGTTGAGTTATCTTGATACTTCAATGAGTACTTGATTATGTGGCACAAGGATAAGATAATGTATTGTTTATCTAAGTAGGAATGAAGAATAAAATGGTAGGCTTAACTAAGAAAAAGTGGAGAAATCTAGTTCAAGCTAAGTGTTGTTAGTGTCGACCAAGCTAGTATATGCTGAGTAAATCTAGTGTTGACCAAACACTAGTTAATTGCTGAGGAAGACAATATTAGCCGAGGAAACAATTTATGAGGTGACCGAGTTTTCTAGTGAAGACTGGGAAGTTGAACACAGTATTGACCGAGTGTCAGTATTTTGCATTTGAGGGAGAATTCAAATTTTCAGCCGACGTCATTGAATTCTTGGATTATGTAAAAGATGTTGACTTTATTTATTGATTGTATGAAAGCATTTATTACACTGTAAAATATTTTATTTTAAATCTATTAAGAGATTCAAGATATTTCTAGAAGGATAGCCAAAGAACATAATGCAGGATAGATTCGATGAATCTGACCTAACCCTAAGATCTACGAAGGAGATTAAGTGACAAAAGATGTATTGAACTAATAGAGGAAGTATTAAGGAAACCTAAGCTAGAGGTTGTGATAGGGAGGATGCTAGAAGTGTTGTTGATGTTATTGACTATCTAAGCAAAGAAGGATGAAGGAGAAGTGTTGTGATTGCTTGAAGAGAGTTTTGAGCATATCAATGATGGAGATGGTAAAGGTTCATAGTCAGTAATCCAGTATATGTGTACAGAATTGGATCTGATATTTTCAAAGTGAGTTGTATATTTTTTAGATCAATACTACTACTACTTTCTAACCATTGTATCAGTCAAAATACTTTTAACAAAGGTTGACCTAATAGTCATAGGTATAAATCCTTTGAACAAGGTTGCATTCTAATGGAGTTTATGTAAGTCCTATAATAAGGCACACTTTTAATAGAGTGGTTTAAATCCTTTAACCAGGTCACACCTGATAGTGTGTTTGTAACCTTTGACAGGGTTGGCTTTTCACCAAGCTCACTTCAGAAGAGTGAACATAATAGTAACATGTTACAAAGTGGTTTTTCTCAAATTGGGTTTCCACTATAAATTCTGGTGTTTATACTTGTGTGAATGTTTTGGTTTGAACATTTCTATGTTTTACAAGTTAGATGCTATTGGATAAGTGGATTGCACTATTATATGTTTCTATTATGCAATCAGTAATGATTGAGTAGCTATTGGTTATTAGATCTAATTTTTTGAAGAGTTTTAAAGTTTTTTTCTATACATTTAGACCTAAGAACAATTGATTCACCCCCCCTCTCTGTTGTTCTAAATCATATTAATAGGTTGCCAGGAAGGATCCCAATATACTGGTTGTGTGATGACACTCACTTAGGTGGTCTCCTAGAACCTTGATCTCGATGTTATAGTATGATGATATTTCATGTACCTTATTCTTGTTCTTTTGAGTCTTGGATATATTGGTATTTGAGACTTATATTGCCTTAAGGTCTTGAGATTACCTTGGTTCTATCTCCTAGCTATTAATATTATTTAGAACAATATAGAGGGGGGGTGAATCAGTTGTTCTTAGGTCTTTATATATCAAATAACTTTTCTTTAAATCAGATCAAGCAACCAAAACAAACTCAGTCATCACTGATTCAATAATAGAAATATATCACTTAGCAGTCCACCACTCAGCTGTATCTAACTTGTAAAACACAGAAACGTTAAAACCCAAAACATTCACACAAGTAGTGACACCAAGATTTATAGTGGAAACCCAATATGGGAAAAACCACTTTGTAACATGCTACTATTATTTTTACTCTTCTGAAGTTAGCTTGGTTAAAAGCCAACCCTGTCAAAGGTTACAATACACACTGTCAAGTGTGACCCAGTTAAAGGATTTCAATCACCTTGTTAAAAGTGAGCTTGGTCAAAGGACTTACATACACTCCATTAGAATGCAACCTTGTTCAAAGGATTTAACATATGACTGATAGGTCAACCTCTATTAAAAGGATTTTGACTGTTACAATGGTTAGAAAGTAGAAATAGTATTGATCTAAAAACATACAACTCACTTTGCAAATATCAGATCCAATTCTATACACAAATGCTAGTTTATTGACTTTGAAACTTTTCCATCTCTACTTCTGATTTTCTCAAAACTTTCCTTCAAGCAATCACCACACTTTTCCTTCAATCTTTTTTCTTATATAGTCAATAAAAATTTACTGTTCTTCCAACATCTACCTCACCCATGCATACACATACCTAATGCTTCAGTTCCCTTAATACTTTCCTCTGTTAGGTTAACTTTTCTTTTGCCACTTGATCTCCTTTGTAGATCTTAGGGTTAGGTCAAATACATTGAATCTACCCACTTCATGTTCTCCATCTCCTCTTCTAGAATCATCTTAAATCTCATAAAGATTTACAATAAAACATTTTACAAAACATTAAATGCTTCCATACAATCAATAAATAAAGTCAACACGTTTTACATAATCCAAGAATTCAACAATGTTGGCTCCAAATCTGAGTTCTCTTCAAATATAAAATTGTTGATGCTTTGTCAATACTGTGATCATCCACTCAGTCTCCATGTAAAACACTCACTACTAAAACTATTTCCTCAGCAAGTACTATCTTCCTCGGCAATTTACTAATGCTCGGTCGACACTAGATTTTTTCTTAGCATCCACTAAGTCGGTCGACTCTATCATAACTCAGCTTAAACATGATTTCTTCATTTTTTCTCAGTCAAGCCTACCAATTTAGTCTTCAATCTTACTAAGATAAACAATACATTATCTCATCATTGTGCAACATAATCAAGTACACTTTGTAGTATCAAGATAACTCAACCTTTCCTTAGGTGCTATTGTTACCAACCTTTCTTTCCCTTCTCACCATAGATATAGTACTTTCCTAAGTAGCAATAGTCTTACCAGTTAAGGTTTGACATCAATGACAATACAATAATTGTTTCAATTGCAGTTTCCAACAATCTCCCTCTTTGGCATTGATGGCAACACCATATGATATTACCTGAATAATACATGGATTACCAACCAATCCAAAAACTTATCTATCCATTAGAGAAAATTTATAATATCCTTAGCTTCATTCTAATTCAAAATCAATAAATCTCACTTCTATGACTGCCAGAAGTGTCTAGATCTCCCTCTATCCTAATCTTTCATTTTAGTTCATCATCTCCCTTACTTTTAGTGTCATGTGTTATAGTATCATTTCAATTTAATCTCCCTCTTTGATAAAAATGCCAAAGCAGCAACTCAAACATACATCCAAGAGATGTAGATATATCTATTTAGCACAGTGTTTCTCCCTCTGTCATCTACTTATGACTAATTTGTTATCTTTGTTTCTTCTTCACAGCTCTAGGATAGTCCTAAAGTATGACAATCTTCTGCATCAATGTGTCAAATGTTTTGTTGTAGCATATTTGATATAGTATTCCTAGCTTGGCTAGGAAGCCTCAGTTAGGGGAAGGACCCCTAATTGACTTCTTAGGTACTCATGAGCTTCTTTAGATAAAGCTTTAGTGAATATGTCTACCAATTGTTCTTATGTATTCACATATTCCATTAGGACTTCCTTGTCTTGAACCAATTCCCTCAAATAGTGATACTTGATTGCTATGTGCTTGGTCTTAGTGTGCATCACTAGATTCTTTGAAATATTGATAGAACTTGTGTTGTCACAGAAAATAACAATAGGTTTAGTGATTTCTTCTTTCATGCCTATCAACACTACTACATTTGGGGCCAAATTTTGACAGAAGTTTTTCTTAGATGGGTAACTTTTGCTTACAAATTTGGTGTTTTTTTTGTAATAGGCCCTGATGATGTCAGTATTTTGATGGGTGTTAAATTGACCATCAGAATTCTAACAAATTCAGGGTATACATTAAAAAAAAAAGTGAAACAACCTCATCATTTTTATTTCGATTAGAGAGCGGGAGAAAAGGAGTGACAGCTGATCGCGGGAGAAGGTATGTGATTTCTTCATCTTTCAAGCCTCTGGCATCATATTTGAATGCATTTAATTTTATTGTTGAGGGAGTTTCTCACTGAAATGACCACAGTCTACTGGTGTCATGCCCTAGCTAGTGCTTTATCTCTATTATTTGATGTTATTGGTGCTTGTGCTCAAGGATATCGATTCACTATATTCAAATGTTTGGATTCATGTTTGTTGATATTACTTGCATATGTGTTTAATGATGCCATTGTATATTGTTGTCACTAAAATGACAGCATTCTACTCGTGTCATTCCCTAGCCTGTGCTTTAACTCCATTATTTGATGTTATTGGTGCTTGTGCTCAAGGATATCCATTTTTTTGAAATGTTGACTGTGGTTATCAAATGGACAGCCCATGAGCTTCTAGCTAGGTGCCATTTGTATTTATAGCTTAGGGAATCAAATGTATTTTATCATTGATAGTTGAGACTTTGTTAAAAGGAAATAGGACAAAGAATGATTTTTATTTAGTTTCTCTATTTTGATCCCTAAGTGGCTTACAACCCTAGAGAAGTATATGTAGATTTACAAATCCAATTGCAGGATACATAGCAGCTGATAATTCACAAGAAATCCATGCATCCAATTTGAATAGAAATTAATATAAAGAACTAGGGTCCTCCAATGGCCCAATCATTCAGACCTTGACTGTCCCCTCAACCAGTGACCCTTCAAAACTAGGTTATCGTGCAATCAGTGAGTGATCCTTCATTCTCCTAGTCTTCCCTGCATCCAAACATATTGGAAATACATAATATAATGATAACAAGTCTTTCACAATCCCCCTTCCCCCAAGGAACACTATCAACCATCCCTTCATCATAGCATTTCACTATTTTATGAGTGGATTGTGTAGGAACAATTAACATTAAACAAGGAGAAAACTCCTCAACACATCTTGGAAACCATTGAATTCAATAATAAATGAAACCTAACACCAACACTATTCCTTTCATAGTTGCAGGAAATATGGGAACCATTTTTGATAGATATTGTACAAATAAAGAGAATACTCCCAAGAGAAAATGCTTCAATGTGGAACAATTGAAGGACAATATTTTACTTTTATATGCACATCTGCAATGTTTTTGATATATTTCTGAGATAACAAAACCATAGAAAGAATAGCATATAGAAGAAAGTAAAAAATAATGATCATATTTTGAGATATTGTGGAAACTTAAAGGAAAGAATGCTTGGTGGGGTTATCACGCAATCAGTGAGTGATCCTTCATTATCCTGGTCTACCCTACATCCAAACATATTGGAAATACACAATACAATGATAACAAGCCTTTCACAATCCACCTTTCCTCAAGGAACACTATCAACATCCAGACCTTGACTGTCCCCTCAACCAGTGACCCTTCAAAATTGGGTTATCATGCAATCAGTGAGTGATCCTTCATTCTCCTGGGCTACCCTACATCCAAACATATTGGAAATTCACAATAAAATGGTAACAAGTCTTTTATAATCCCCCTTCCCTCAACAAATTACTATCAACATCTCGACCTTGACTATCCCCTCAACCAGTGACCCTTCAAAACCAAGTTATCATGCAATCAGTGAGTGATCCTTCATTCTCCTGGTCTGCCCTGCATCCAAACATATTGGAAATATACAATACAATGATAACAAGTCTTTCACAATCCCCCTTCCCTCAAGGAACACTATCAACAAGTGACCCTTCTTCTTATCAGCCATATCCAATGTTTCATTGAAGTCACGACCAAGAATGAAGGTCACCTTACCCATACCATTCATGGATTCTAAAATGTTGTTCCAAACTCCTGAAAACTTTTCTATTGCTTCTTGTTGCTTCTTTAAATACTTCTTCTACCACAATGTCCTCCTGCCCCATCTTCTTGATCTTCTTGGCTAAAGTGGATGAATCCACACACAATAACCCAAAATGAAGGGTTTTATATCCTTTAATGAATCTCAGTCACTAGTAACGCATGGAAAGTCAAACTAGTAGTCTCCAAAGCATTCAATAAGTGAATATGAATGTTTGAAAACTTTCCTCTCAACTTCCCCAACCACTCCTAATCGGTTAGAGGGATATTTCTAGAATCTCCACTATTCCTATCCTTACCAATAATTCTTAAACATACTTTATCTGATATGATAATAACATGGTAAACTAAACCAATGGCATGTTCTTCATGTGGTACAAGGAAGATTTGGCTATCAAATCTTCCTTTGTGCAAGTTGAGCGCGAGAGAAGGTATGTGATTTCTTCATCTTTGATTGGTATCTTTGACGAGAAATGTCTTTCGAGCCTCTGGCATCATATTCAACCACAAATTTTAAATGCATTGCATTTTATTTGATCATGAATGCTCACTAAAATGATTGCATTCTACTGGTGTCATGCCCTAGCCCATGCTTTATATCCATTATTTGATGTTATTGGTGCTTGTGCTCAAGGATATCGATTCACTGTTTTCAAATGTTTGGATTCACATTTGTTGATATTACAATTCATCATATCAAATAAAGTATGTTTAAGAAGTTTTAGTGTCTAAACACTCAACTAATCCCTCTAACTGATTAGGAGTGGTTGGGGAAATTGAGAGGAAAGGTTTCAAACATTCATATTCACTTATTGAATTCTTTGGAGACTACTGGTTTGACTATCCATGTGTTAATGTTTAGAAGAGATCAATGAAATATTTAAAGACATTCTTACATGTTTGGAGAGGTTTAAGAGGAACTTATCATGACTTTACCCTCACAAACAGTGGCATAGACTGGTTTTACTAAGTTTCCTTTCTCTATTTTGAGGTTTCCTTTCTCTGTTGTAGGGGTATAGTCAGAGGGTTCATTGACAAAATGATCCTTTGAATGGTTGCTATGAATATGAATGATTTGATATAGCATATTTCTCATTTTACTTGAAGTTTGGAATAGCTTGTGCAAGGGTGAAAGTAGTTTTGATCATTTTGGTCATGACTATTCCTCTAAATAGTCAGAAAATGTAACTGTCTAATGATTATATGTAATGTTGAATGGATTAAATGCTTTATTCTTGGTAGAAGTGAATGGAAGGAATAGTGTTGGTGTTAGGTTTCATTTATTGCTGAATTCAATGGTTTCCAAGATGTGTTGAGGAGTTTGCTCCTTGTTTAATGTTAACTGTTCCTGCACAATCCACTCATACAACAGTGGAATGCTATGTGATTGACAATTTCATACAACTAGTCCTTTGGCATGTATTAAATACAATCCAGTCACTTATTGAATGCTTTGGAGACTACTAGTTTGACTATCCATGCGTTATCAGTGTCTGAGATTCATTAAAGGATACAAAATCCTTCATTTTGGGGTTATTGTGTGTGGATTAAAATGTAGGTTTGATTTGGTTAATGTTTAGAAGAGATCAATAAAGTATTTAAAGAAAATCTTACATGTTTGGAGAGGTTTGAGAGGCACTTATCATGACTGTACCCTCACAAATAGCAGCATAGACTGGTTTTACTAAGTTTCCTTTCTCTATTTTGAGGTTTCCTTTCTCTGCCATAGGGGTACAGTCAGAGGGTTCATTGACAAAATGATCCTTTGAATGGTTACTATGAATATGAATGATTTGATATAGCATATTTCTCATTTTACGTGAAGTTTGGAATAGCTTGTGCTTGTGCTGGAATTCTTGGTAGAAGTGAATGGAAGGAATAGTGTTGGTGTTAGGTTTCATTTATTATTGAATTCAATGGTTTCCAAGATGTGTTGAGGATTTTTCTCCTTGTTTAATATTAATTGTTCCTACACAGTCCACTCATACAATAGTGAAATGCTATGTGATTGACACAAATTTTCTCACAACATTTGTGTATTAAAACTATTCACAACTTAATAATATGAGGTAATCAAATGCTTAAATCAATGTATTAAAGTTGTGGGAATCATGGGGCTATTTTGTATCTAACACACATGCACCCATAAGTTCACTGAAATAGTAGGCAAAGAAAGAATAATTTAAAAAGTTTGAATCAATAGTAACTGTATTATTTTAAGATTAAATATAAATCCACTAGTTAAGTCTTAAAATGTCAAAGACACTAGTTAAGTCTTATAATGTCAAGTAGGTAAAGTAATAATAAGAATATTGCATAAACATAGGTAATGATGTCTAAATAGTAATACATGTAACGTACTTGTCATCATATATTTGAAATATGTCATTATTATCCAGGAGCATTCTGATACTGCCATTACTATCTTACATGTGTGGGACAACTCATTACATTTGTGCCATTTGAGAAAGACTGGCCTACTCCAAAAGTGGTGGGAAGGCACCATCATTCTGTACCTTACATGCTAAAGATGGCAGCCAGGCATTAATTATGGCCATCCCATAATCTTTTAGAGATAATTGTGTTGTGTACCCAAGTGGTGGAGAGCAACTTCTACACCCTCGATTCCAATTTGAATACATTTGTTGGAGGACCTTGTATTCATGAGAAACATATGTAGTCAACTTAGAATCAAAGGTGCAGGAGTTTCTCTCCACCGTCTAGGTATACAACTCAATTATGTTGTCTCCAAAAAATTGTGACCATGATGCCTATAATTATGTTTCTTAGTTGTTGTGTCCCAGCACCCCTTATGACCCTTTATGACCATTTACGATCCCTAAGAATACATCTTAGAGGTCTTAAAATGTCATAAAGGGTCATAAGAGGCTCCTAAGAGGGGCTAGATGAGCTTCCACCTTCACGTGGTTGGCCCTATTAAGTAGAGAATGTTTAACTATTCTTGAAACAAAGAGAAGCTCAATAATTTAAGGTCTCACTCCATCAAGATGCTGAAAAAATGACAGGAATCAACGATGAAGAGTTTTTAGATTCTGAGAAGACATATATGGAGTGGAGGCCAGATTGAGTACCAGTGTAGAGTGTTAATAATTATAGCCTTTCGACCAAGATCAAACCAATCAAATAAATACCCTTGTTTGATTTATAATAATAAGGAGATTATTATTTCATCTATATATGTGTTGGTTGAATTAGTTAAGGGCCCAACGTTGGCCTCTTGGCTTTAACATTAAATATATTTAATAAGACCAGGTCGGCCCTCTTGAAGATAATTCAATTCATATATATATGGTGTTGGATTCTAGGGAGAGAAGCACCAAAAACATAACATGCTTCCCTCCTCCAAAACCTTGATTCTCTACCTTAAGAAAACTTAGAGGAAGCAGCGAATTTAAGAGCAATGTATGGAGACAGTGGCAAATTCATAGAGGAAGAAACAAATATGGAGTCAGCTACAAATTCATGGAGATAATAGAAAATTCATCAAGGAGCACTATTTAGTGATTGTGATTGGTGCAAACTGCAATCACAGATCAACATATATTGGTGTGAAAGATAAGTAGCTTGGGCTAATAGATAAGAACAAGACTGAGCATGAATAAAGATCAGATTATGATCTGATCCATACAACTAGCAATTATTGGCAATGTTAATTGTGAGTTGATTAGGTCTAGAAGCCTCTGTTAGGAGTGGACTCTTCCTCAATACACTAACACTAAGGTACTAATCAGGTTCTCCTCAGCACCTTTGTTAGTACAGTTTGGAGGCATATAGATTGGAGTATACTTGGTTGATATCTGGGTATCTTCTATCCCTTCTTGTTTACTTTATTCTATGTTTAGCTATGTTAGATCTCTATAGTTTGTTCATTCTGATGTAGAATCTAAAATATATCAACAAGAGATGATGATCTAGTAACCTATATCTAGAAAACCTTCACAATTATCCCTTCTTTGGCCTCCACTTTTTCTTCTTCTAAAAAATGGTTATCTAGAAACTTTGGATACTATTTCTCATCCATGCACAAAATGTGCTAGTGATCATATAAAATTACTTTAGGCCTCTAGTATTGATGAGATGTACAAGAGTAAAATGTTTTTGTGAGACTGGGATCAATTTGTGTAGTGTACATAAATGCAAGGTGGTGATTGTTCTCAATGATCGATAGGTATAAGTCTTCTAGGCCTTACCCAGTAGCTAGGACTAAAGATAACATAGCTCAAGAGACCATCATAGGTTGTCTCTTTCTTTGGTCTATATTATTAAAAGAATGTTTTACCTTAGCTCATCAAATCTGGGGATTTGAAAGAATTTAATAGAATATTTTCATGACAACATATATTATTTAAGTTGACATTGCACAAATTTATCTACTTCATGCACTTGTAGAATATTAGGATGGTGATAAAGAAGCATTTGATGTTAAGTTTTAACATAAAGTGAGTAAATTTGTTTTAAGTAAGAAAACAATGATAACATGAATGCGTATGAAATCTCATGTAGCTTGCCAATTTTTGCCGTACACAACCTATGTATATTGATGACAATGAGGACGTGCATCACAGTAATACAAGTAAACATCTTAACTTGATTGGTATAGTAATACAAATTTAATTGCAATTGGTGTTTGGATTAATGTAACAATTTGTATTGCAGCTGTAGAGAGTGTAGAGGTCATTGTTAATGAGCAGGTTGAGGTTGAGGCTTAGGCTAGACAAACTGACCTTGATGTTGATGATGTGACTAGATTAGGTAAAGAGCTATATGATTATGAATGCTGTCAATGCCTTTATTACCAAGGAATCACCACCCACCATTAATAAATATTAATGATAATTGTTTCCTAAGGGTAATCGATGTTTGCGTATGCTGATCACCCAAGTCTTTGGCTATGATTTGCATGTTGTGTGGTTTGTTAGAAGTGGGGGTATGACATGTTGGTTGGATTATAACATATTGACACTTACACAATGAAGAAGACAAATGATTAAATAGAAAGAGAGGACCAACTAAACCATCTTGTAGTTATTCTATATCACATCAAGAAACAATGTCAAGACTTGAGAATCAAAACAATCAAAAGTTTCTTCAAGACCATGAATGATCAACAACATTCCATCAAAAAACAAAACACTAATCTATGTTATCATTAAGCCATAAAATATGTCTTTAAAGTTTAGAAGCATCACAAAAACTTTCAAGAAACATAGTACTATCCAAAATATGTCTTTAAGGTTTATTTCTAATGATTATGATGATGTTGATGTTGATGTCTATAATTTATTTCACTTACTGATGCTTTCCTAGATTGAATTTTAAATTTCCAGGTTGGAGAATGCTTTCAAAGTTTAGGGTCTGTTCCACATGATACTCTTAGTTACAGCTCAAATGCAACTCAACATATTTTTGATGCTAGGAAACCCACTGTAGAAACTCATCCATAGGTGAAATTTAATGCTGTGAATCTTGGCATTGTTAATGTTATTACTTTTCCTCATGTTTCATATTTGTGAAAATGTTTCTTGGCACTATCTTCTTTTTCAATTCCTATATTTGCAGCTTTTTAGATCATTAACTTAAGCATTACATGTCTTTGTTCAAAGTTTATTATAACACTATTTTATATCTTATTCTTATTACAATGTTCTTTGTTGTGGGGCAGGAGGTCAATCTTCATTGTCTTCATTGTGGGGGACAGTGAAGATTTCTCTAACAAATAGTAGGTCTTCTTTAGTATCTTATAATAACATGCTAAACTGATAAAGATGTTATGGGCATTTAATTTGCAATTACTAATAGATTAGGCATATTATTGCTATGCTTAATGTTCCATTTAAATGCATTTAACAAAAAAAAAAATCTACAAAACTGAACCAATGGCATGTTTACAACAAAGATGTGTTGAGGAGTTTGCTCCTTGTTTAATGTTAACTGTTCCTGCACAATCCACTCATACAACAGTGAAATTCTATGTGGAAGGGATTGTTGATAGTGTCCCTTGAGGGAAGGGGGATTGTGAAAGACTTTTTGTCATTGTATTATGTATTTCCAATATGTTTGGATGCAAGGCAGACCAGGAGAATGAAGGATCACTCACTGATTGCATGATAACCTGGTTTTGAAGGGTCACTGGTTGAGGGGACAGTCAAGGTCTGGATGATTTGGCCATTAGAGGACCCTATTTCTTTATATTAATTGCTATTCAAATTGAATGCATGGATTTCTTGTGAATTATCGACTGCTATGTATCCTGCAACTGCATTTGTAAATCTGCATATACTTCTCTAGGGTTGTAAGCCACTTAGAGATCAAAATAGAGAAACTAAATTAGAATCATTCTTTGTCCTATTTCCTTTTAACAAAGTCTCAAATATCAATGATACAATACATTTGATGCCCTAAGCTATCAATACAAATGATGCCTAGCTAGAAGCTCACGAGCTATCCATTTGATAACCATAGTCAACATTTTAAAAAAATGGATATCCTTGAACACAAGCACCAATAACATCAAATAATGGAGTTAAAACATGGGCTAGGGCATGACACTAGTAGAATGCGGTCATTTCAGTGATAATAATATACAATGGCATCATTAAACATATATGCCAGTAATATCAACAAACATGAATCCAAACATTAGAAAACCAATGACATGTTTACAACAAAGCTCTAATAGAACTCCCAACAATTCTTAAACATACTTTATCTGATATGATGAATTCTTAAACAATTAAGGTTGGAGTAGACATAGTTATCACACATTTTTTTTGTGTGGTACAAGGAAAATTTGGCTAGGTCAAATCTTCCTTCATGCTAGCATTCTATAGAATTAGACCTTTATTAACAATTGATCATATCAGATAACTAGTATGTTTAAGAATTGTTGGGACTGGTCCTTTGGCGTGTATTAAATAGAATATATAAAATTTTCAGCATATTATTATCATTCTATTTCTTTGTTGTAAACATGCCATTGGTTTAGTTTTGTAACTTCATTGTTGTATGAGTGGATTGTGCATGAACAATTAACATTAAACAAGGAGCAAAATCCTCAACACATCTTGGAAACTCCATTCACTTCTACCAAGAATAAAGCATTTAATCCATTCAACATTACATATAATCATTAGATAGTTACATTTTCTAACTATGTAGAGGAACAGTCATGACCAAAATGATCAAAACTACTTTCACCCTTGCACAAGCTATTCCAAACTTCAAGTAAAATGAGCAATATGCTATATCAAATCATTCATATTCATAGTAACCATTCAAAGGATCATTTTGTCAATGAACCCTCTGACTGTACCCCTGTAGCATAGAAAGGAAACTTAGTAAAACCAATCTATGTCATTGTTTGTGAGGGTACACTCATTATAAGTGCCGCTCAAACCTCTCCAAACATGTAAGATTGTCTTTAAATACTTTATTTATCTCTTCTAAACATTAACCAAATCAAACCTACATTTGAATCCACACACAATAACCCCAAAATGAAGGATTGTGTATCCTTTAATGAATCTCAGTCACTTGTAACGCATGGACAGTCAAACCAGTAGTCTCTAAAGCATTCAATAAGTGACTAGATTGTATTTAATACATGCAAAAGGACCAGTTGTATGAAATTGTCAATCACATAGAATTTCACTGTTGTATGAGTGGATTGTGTAGGAATAGTTAACATTAAACAAGGAGCAAACTCCTCAACACATCTTGGAAACCATTGAATTCAATAATAAATGAAACCTAACACCAACACTATTTGTTCCATTCACTTCTACCAAGAATAAAGCATTTAATCCATTCAACATTACATATAATCATTAGATAGTTACATTTCCTAGTTGTGTACTAGAGGAACAGTCACGACCAAAATGATCAAAACATTTGAAAATAGTAAATCGATATCCTTGAGCACAAGCACCAATAACATCAAATAATCAAGATAAAGCATGGCCTAGGGCATGACACCAGTAGAATGTGGTCATTTTAGAGAGCATTCATAATCAAATAAAATGCAATGCATTTGAAATTTGTGGTCGAATATGATGCTAGAGGCTCAAAAGATTTAGAAATCACATACGAAGAACATGCCATTGGGTCAGTTTTGTAAATTTGTTTTTTGTGTAATTAGTAATTGGCAAATTAAATGTAGATAACACCTTTATCATTTTAATTAGCATGTTATTATCATATCAGATTAAGTATGTTTAAGAATTGTTGGGACTTGTCCTTTTGCGTGTATTAAACATAATAGAATTTTCAACATATTATTATCAATCTATTTCTTTGTTCTAAACATGCCATTGGTTCAGTTTTGTACATTTGTTTTTTTGTGTTAAATGCATTTTTCGTGAGGAGGGGTCTTTTTCTGAGGAGATTAATGAAGATTGTGCACCTCAAAAACCAATTCATAAGGTACCAATCCATATTTCCTATTCGCTTATATTTTTGGTTTGGTAAATCTCCTTATAAGTTTCGTGTCCTTTCTTTTGATTACTATGGATGAGATATATATCTTACATTTAACATTCAACTTCTTTACATTTTAGAACATGTAATGTGTTTTTTGAGGATTTTACCAAATCAACTTTTAACATAAACCAAAAGCACCAAATTGATATCTTGCCCTTGCAATGTGACAAAATATTTGCATTTGACCAATAACTGCAAGCAATTGAACGATAAATCCACATACCTATATCTTTGTAAAATACCTGGAACATCAAAAAGATGGCTAAGTGGCTACTACCATGATTTTTATCTATTGAATATGGGAAAAAAAACACCAAAAGGAATCGAATAGAAAACATGATTGGTCATTTCAGAGAGCATTTATGATCAAATAAAATGCAATGCCTTCTCTCACTCTCGATCCACTTTCACCTGCTCGTTTTCTCCCACTCCTTTTCTCTACAATTGAAATAAAAATGATTTGGTCATTTCAAAATAGTGAATTGATATCCTTGAGCACAAGCACCAATAACATCAACTATTTTGATCTATGGGTACCCTAATGTTGGCAAGAGTTCTTTTATTAATAAGATTACTCTGCAAGCTTGAAGAAGTGATATATTTTGGCAAATAAAGAGTGGAAAGACAATGATGTTCCTGAGATCATGGATGGACACAATGTTGCAGATAGAATGGGAAGACATCTTTCAAGCCTAGCCCTGGATCCTTTGATAATTGGGGTAGGAACAAGACCCAGGCTAAAAAGATGTCTTCCTTTTTGTTGTGGAATATAGGCTCTACTGTTGCAACAACGACAGACTGTGATGTACATATCACAATAGTTGAGAAACATAAATGTAGGCATCATGGTCACAATTTTTTTGAGACACAACATAATTGAGTGCTATTCCCAGATGATACAAAACAACCACTACTTTGCATCATCTCAGAAAACCAGTCAATTATGTTGTGTCTCCAAAAAATTGTGACCATGATGCCTACATTTATGTTTCTCAGCTATTGTGTCCCAAGACCCCTTATGACCCTTTATGACCATTTACGATTCCTAAGAATACATCTTAGAGGTCTTAAAATGTTGTAAAGGGTCATAAGAGGCTCCTAGGAGGGGCTAGGTGAGCTTCCACCTTCATGTGGTTGGCCCTGTTAAGTAGAGAATGTTAAACTATTCTCGAAACAAAGAGAAGCTCAATAATTTAAGGTCTCAGTCCATGGAGATTCTGAAAAAATGATGAGAATCAATGATGGAGAGTTTTTATATTCTGAGAAGATGTATATGGAGTGGAGGCCAGATTGAGTACCAGTGTAGAGATGATGATTCAGTAACCTACATCTATAAAACCTTCACAATTATCCCTTCTTTGGCCTCCACTCATTCCTCTTCTCAAAAATGGTTATCTAGAAACTTTGGATAGTGTTTTCTCATCCATGCATGAAATGTGCTAGTGATCATATAAAATTACTTTAGGCCTCTAGTATTGATGAGAAGTACAAGTGTAAAATGTTTTTGCAAGACTGTGATCAATTTTTGTAGTGTACATAAATGCAAGGCAGTGATTATTCTCGATGATCGACAAGTAGCTAGGACTAAAGATAACATAGCTCAAGAGACCATCATAGGTTGTCTCTTTCTTCGGTCTATATTATTGACAGAATGTTTTACCTTTCATTAGATCATCAAATCTGGGGATTTGAATGAATTTAATAGAATATTTTCATGACAATGTATATTATTTAAGTTGACGTTGCATGAATTTATCTACTTCATGCACTTGTATACTATGAAGATGGTGATAAAGAAGCATCTCCTCCCATGGCAATGCTTCTTTATCGCCATCCTCATAGTCTACAAGTGCACAAAGTAGATAAATTCATGCAATGTCAACTTAAATAATATACATTGTCATGAAATATTCTATTAGATTCTTTCAAATCCCTAGATTTGATGAGCTAATGAAAGGTAAAACATTCTATCAATAATATAGACCGAAGAAAGAGATAACCTATGATGGTCTCTTGAGCTGTGTTAACTTTAATGTGCCTATCCGTCAGTTTTTCGACAATTGATAATTAATTCTGAAAGAAGCGCTATGCCTTTGATAGACAAAATGTTAGAAAGAAATAATTTATGACATTTCATGTGACAGTAATGCTATACATTCGACAAGGAAACCTATCAGAAAATAGTGCATCACTGTCACTATTCTGATAGTTTAAGTGTCGTAAAGAGAAAATAT
Source organism: Chamaecyparis obtusa (assembly GCA_027943335.1). Classification (NCBI taxonomy): domain Eukaryota; kingdom Viridiplantae; phylum Streptophyta; class Pinopsida; order Cupressales; family Cupressaceae; genus Chamaecyparis; species Chamaecyparis obtusa. Next base: position 63,226 of record BSBK01002168.1, on the reverse strand, counting down.
TCGACATAACTTTTGACAGTGAGGCCATATCACTGACAGGTAGATCTTTCAAAATATGATGCTAACTATCATTATTTTGATAGGTCTTGTTATCAGAATTTTGATGGATGAACCATAGGAAATGCCATTTTGAAGCTGTTGTCATTTGCAACTTTCTGACATGAGATGGTGTCGATAAACCGACAAGTAGGTCTTATATCACAATCTTCTACACAAAAATGGTGATGTACTAATGTGTAAAATTTTTGACAAATGAGCATTGTAAATCTAACAAATGGCCGTCAAAATTTGGCCCCAAATGTAGTAGTGCAACAACTATTTTATCCATATCAGATTTGAATAGTTTACTGCAGTAGCAACATACTTGGCTTCGACAGTAGATTGGGAAATGCAATTTTGTTTCTTTCTTGTCTAGGAGACTAATATTTGTCCAAGAAAGAAAGCTCCACCACTAGTGCTCTTTTTGTCATCTACATTTCCTGCCCAATCAACATCGATATATACTCTAAGTTCAAATTTGTCATTCTTCTTGTAGTATAACCCATAGTCAGCAGTTCCTTTCAAATATCTCATGATTCTTTTCACTGCCATCATGTGTGTTTCCTTAGGATTGGCAAAGAATCTTGCCACAATCCCAACAACTAATGCAATATTAGGTCTACTATGTACAACATACTGCAATTTTCCAATCATGGATCTGTACAAAGTCTGGTTAACTTCTACAGCATCATCATTCTTAGATAACTTTTGTCCAGTAACCATAGGAGTTCCCACTGGTCTAGCATCTTCCATTCCAAAAGTTTTCAGTATTTCATTAACATACTTAGATTGTGTAATGAAAATACCTTTCTTCATCTGATATACTTGTAAACCAACAAAGAATTTGATCTCACCAAACATACTCATCTCAAATTCAATTTGCATTTCATGTGAGAAACTTTTACACAATGCATCTTGTCCACCAAAAATAATGTCATCAACAAAAATTTTGGCCAACAAAATACCTCTACCTTCTTCTTTCATATATAGATTGCTTGTGTCATTTGTCCTGGAAAATCCAATCTATATCAAATAATTATTGAACCACTCATACCATGCTCTGGGAGCTTGTTTCAATCCATATAAAGCTTTGTTTAGTTTTCATACCATGTGTCTTCTATTTGGATCAATAAAACCTTCTGGTTGTTCTATGTAAACTTCTTCTTCCAGTATACCATTTAAAAATGTAGACTTGACATCCATTTGATATACCTTGAAATCTTTATAAGCAACATATGTAAGCAGAGTTTTGAGTCCTTCCAATCTAGCTATAGGGGAAAATGTCTCCCCATAATCAATTCCTTCTTCTTGTGCATAGCCTTTGCATACTATTCTAGCTTTGTTCCTAGTGATTTCACCTTTTTCATTCAACTTGTTTTGAAATACCCACTTTGTTCCTATAACATTCTTATCTACAGGTCTTGGCACTAGAGTCCAAGTTTCATTTTTCTCAATCTAGTCAATCTCTTCATTCATTGCTTGTATCCAGTCTTCATTTTCTAATGACTCTTTAGTTGTCTTTGGTTCAAATTCACATAGTAAGCATGTTGGATCTTTTGTCTTGCTTCTGGTCTAAATTCCAGTGTCTCTATCTCCAATTATCTATTCAAGCTTGTGATGTCTTCTTACATATTTTGCCAAAATAGGTTCAACATTTTTCTCTTCTATTTCATTAGGTTCCCTAACAAGATTGTTAGATTTAGCTTCTGAATGCTCGGAAACCTCTTCCTAATCCTTGGCAGCATTATCTTGTAGCTCGTCATGTTCTTGCTCTCTCTCGACACTATTTTCCTAATGCTCAACATCATCTATCTGTCGCTCGGCATTGCTTACTCGAGACTTGGCATCAGGTACAGGTTTGTTACCTACCTCTTCTAATTCCTCAATGTACACAAAAGATCTGTAATCTTTTGGTTCTCTTTTGCTATCAGCCTCATTTCTTTCTACATACTCATCAATTTTTACATTCACACTTTCCACAATTTTGTTAGTGTTAGAGTTCAAACACTTATAAGCTTTACTTTTTGTGGAGTAGCCTAGGAATATTTCTTCATCACTTTTAGCATCAAACTTTCCATTCCTATCATCTTTCAATATGTAACACTTGCTTCCAAAGATTCTAAAGTATTTAACACTCGGTGCATATCATACCATAGTTCATAGGGTGTTGGATTTGTACCTTTCTTGATCTGTACCCAGTTAAGAGTGTAAATAGCTATACTTATAGCTTCTTTCCAATATTTCTGTGCCACATTCTTTTCAATCAATAGTGTCCTAGCATAGTCTAGAATAGATTTGTTTCTTCTTTCTGCTATGCCATTCTATGGAGGTGTCCTAGGTGTAGACATCTATCTTTTGATTCCTCTATCATTGCAAAAAAGATTAAATTCATTTGATGTAAATTCTCCACCACAATCAGATCTAAGACATTTTAGGTTTCTACATGTCTCCTTCTCAACCTTAACCAAATCCCACTTAAAAAATTGAAAAGAATCAGATTTTTCCTTTAGAAACATTACATGCATCATCCTGGTATGATCATCAACAAATAGGATAAAATATCTAGCACCATAGTAACTTTGTACACCCATAGGTCCACAAAGGTCAGTATGAACCAAATCTAAAATGTGTTTAGAAGTAAAGGATTTTCTCTTGAAACTTGACTTAGTCATTTTTCCTAACTGACATTCTTTGCACATCACATTCTCAGGTTTCTTCAATCTAGGTAGGCCTCTTACTTTCTTCTTCTTACTTATCTCTACCAGATTGTCAAAGTTAACATGACATAGCCTCTTATGCCATAACCAAATATCATCAAGTTATGCAATCAAACATGTTTCTTCAGATAGGTCAAGATAGAACAAATTACCTCTAGTCTTCTCACCACTTCCAATCAGTTCACCAGTAGCATCAAATATCTTTGCTTTCAGTACATATAGATCACCACCATAGATCTTTGCAAGAGTGTCCCACATATCTTTAGCAGTTGTGCAGTCCTTAATGTTCTCAAATTCTGGATAGCTTAGGGCAGATGCAATTTCTAGCATTGCCTAATTGTGTTCTTGCTTGGCTCTCATTTCCTTAGCAGTCAAGGGTGCAACAGGTGTGACATAGTCATGCTCAATGTAGTACTTTGTAGAATCACCAATACCAGACAGATGTAGCTTCATCAAGCTTTGCCATGCAGGGAAGTTTTCCTTATTTAGCTTCGGTACCTCCTTCTTATACATCTTGATCATTTCCTTCAAGTCCCTTTAAACTTGTTTTCTGTAAACATCAATAAGAAACATAGCTTTGATACCAATTGTTAATATGATTTAGAACAATAGAGAGGGGGGGGGGGTGAATTAGGTGTTCTTAGGTCCTGATGTATAAAATAACTTTTCTTTTAATCAGATCAACCAACCAAAACAAACTCTATCATCACTGATTCAATAATAGAAACATATAACTCTGCAGTCCACTACCTAGTTATATCTAACTTGTAAAACATAGAAACATTTAAACACAAAACATTCACACAAGTATTGACACCAGGATTTATAGTGGAAACCCAATATGGGAAAAACCACTTTGTAACATGCTACTATTATTTTCACTCTTCTGAAGTGAGCTCGGTTAAAAGCCAACCCTGTCAAAGGTTACAATACACACTATCAAGAATGACCCAGTTAAAGGATTTCAATCACCCTGTTAAAAGTGAGCCTGGTCAAAGGACTTACATACACTCCATTAGAATGCAACCTTGTTCAAAGGATTTAACATATGATTGTTAGGTCAACCTTTGTTAAAAGGATTTTGACTGTTATAGTGGTTAGAAAGTAGTAGTAGTATTGATCTGAAAACATACAACTCACTTTGCAAATATCAGATCCAATTCCGTACACAAATGCTGGTTTACTGACTTTGAAACTTTTCCATCTCTACTTCTAATTTGCTAGGAACTTTCCTTCAATCAATCACCATAGTACTCCTTCAGTCTTTTCTCTTATATAGTCAATAATAATTTATTGTCCTTCCAGCATCTACTTCACCCATGCATACACATACCTAATGCTTCGGTTCCCTTAATACTTTCCTCTGTTAGGTTAACTTTTCTTTTGCCACTTGATCTCCTTCATAGATCTTAGGGTTAGGTCAAATACATTGAATCTACCCACTTCATCTTCTTTGTCTCCTCTTTTAGAATCATCTCAAATCTCATAAATATTTACAATAAAACATTTTTAAAAACATTAAATGCTTCCATACAATCAATAAATAAAGTCAACACATTTTACATAATTTAAGAATTCAACAATGTCAGCTCCAAATCTGAATTCTCTTCAAATATAAAATTACTGATGCTTGGTCAATACTGTGATCATCCACTCGGTCTCCATGTAAAATGCTCGGTCACTACTAAAACTATTTCCTCAGCAAATACTGTCATCCTCGGCAATTTACTGATACTCGATCGACACTAGATTTGTGCTCAGCATCCACTTACTCAGTCGACTCTATCATAACTTAGCTTAAACATGATTTTTTCATTTTTTCTCAGTCAAGCCTACTAGTTTAGTCTTCAATCTTACTTAGATAAACAATACATTGTCTCATCATTGTGCAAAATAATCAAGTACACTTTGTAGTATCAAGATAACTCAACCTTTCCTTAGGTGCTATTGTTACCAACCTTTCTTTCCCTTCTCACCATAGATATAGTACTTTCCTAAGTAGCAACAGTCTTACTAGTTAAGGTTTGACATCAATGACAATACAAAAATTGTTTCAATTGCAGTTTCAAACACTAGCATGGGCGGTGGAACTTTACCAGTTTCACATGGTTGGGTGGAAAATCTTTTTCAAGGTATTATTCATAGTTCATGTCATGGCTTGGATTCTGAGTTGTTTAGTGGTGAAGATTATGTTCTTGTATCATGTATCTCTATCTTTTGTAATCAAGACGTAAAGATGTATTGTAAGTCTTGGGGCAACTTGTTGTAATTATCTCTTGATATACCTTCGGGCCATGTGCAATAACTGTAACTGTAATTATGTTTGTAAATGGAAATTGTAAGAAAGAAGTTATGTATGTGGGAAGGGTAGTATTAGGAATCTTAAAAGGAGATTGAATATTGGTTAGTCAGTTATAGATTATAATTAATTAACTTTCCTACCTTATCTTTCTTATGAGTTTTAAAATGAAATTGAAAGTTATTGTTCTATGCAAACCTTGTAATGCAAGTACTTATGGATGTAAACTTCTTGAAAAGGAAAATTGTTTTGATATTTGGATTAGAGAAAATATATGCTAAGGGTTGATGGGTATCTCTAGGTGAAATAATAAGGGAAAGGAAATATGTATGTTATTGAAAGTAGGAATGAGATATAATTTTTTCTAGTGCTCTTAAATGTTTAGGTTCAATGTGTATGATGTAAGAATATTTTACTAGGTTATATATGATAATTTGTGGAAGTTAAATTTGTGGGAAAAAAAATGATTTAGTGAATGATTTATGTTAGTTAGCAAAAGATAGTTAAGTAATTTCCACTCTTTCTATTTTGATTTTAAAATGAAATTTAAAGGACTTTTAATGGAAAGCTTATTTATGTATTGTTAATGCAATTGAGTATTGAATATATAGAGTTAAGGAGTAAACAAATGAAAGAGGAAAGGATAAATGTATTTAGTGTATTAGATAAATGATGTGCTCATGATTCATTTATAAAAGTGAATATTTATGAAAATTAGGTAAAGGAAATGAATTCAATTAGCTCATCAATGTAATTGGTTTTGATGTGGAATGAAATCAATGTCTTAATGTAAATTGAAGTTAAAATAGAAATAGAATTCATTAGATTAAGTAATAAAATGAAATACTTGATAATGATAAATGAATTAACTAAGGGAACCTTAAGGAATGTACTTGTGAATGGTAATGATGATTAGTTAGAATGTTAAGAAAACAATTTTTTAGTTGTAATTTTAGGTCATAGACCTGATTCCTTATGCGTTCCTTGGCAGAGATGTTACATTTGGTACTAGAGCCCTAGGTTGCTACACTGGGAGCTCTAGGGTCTATTTGCATTTAACTTAGTGTCTTCATCTTCTTATTAATTTATGTAAACTCAATGGCTCTACTTATGTTTTAACAGTCTTCCTAGATGCTTTCCAACATTGTAGAGGATCTTAGGAGAGAGCTCAAGATTCTCCCTCATCATCTCAACAAGAAAGTTCATTGTAGAGGATGTGGGAAAATAAAACCTTAATTATGAATTAGAGGAGTCTCAAATACGACAACTGTAATGACTGATAATTCTAAAGCTAGAACTCATCAAAAACAAAGTTAGCCCTGATGAGGCAACTTAGTCTGACCATTATGATAGGGATCTAAATATAAGCCCTAGGTTATTCTACTAAGAACCTTGGGACTCATAATTGGCCTACTCACAATACTTGAGTGTATTGTATTTCTCCACCTGATGTTTTCTTTTGACCAAACAAACTTGGATATGTGGTGTGTCTTGTTTTTGGATATTTTCCTTATGTTAACAAACTTGAGTTCTAGACATAAAAGGTATGTTTTCTATATTTCCACTATAATATCTTGTAAGAAAGGATTGTCTGAAAGGATTATTTATATTTTGCATTATAAGATTCATGTGGTTCAAATAGATGGTCAAGAATTCTCGATACTTGAGTACTGTATTCTTATCCTTGTTCTAAGGAAATCTTAAAGAATTGTAAGAAAAGTTATTGATCTTATTTGCTGATCTTATGATTATTACTATGAATGACTACCAAAAATAATTTGAAAAGTTATATACTCTACTTTCCTAAATGCTACATAACACCATGATTATTATGTCTGATTATTTAAAGCTAGATAGAATAGAAACATGTTGCACTTATGGTGGGAAATAAAGGATGATTATGTTTCTAGGAAGGAAATGATTGTAATATTGGATGGTTGTAAAACATATTTAGTTGATGTATCTTTATCCCTTCCTCAAGAACTTAGGAATTTATGAACTTATATTTTATTGAAAATGAGATAACATATTGAAATAAGGTAATATATGATATTTCAAAATATGGAAAGATCAAGAAGCATCTCTCTTTTATATACCCTCTCAAGTAAGAAATTAAATCTACTATTGAATCAGATGTATTTGTCCCTTCTTTCTCAAGAAATATATTTAAAAAGCTAAATTTTCATAGAAGGAAAAATCTTTTTGCCATTAAGGAGAATGTGCTTAGCTAGAGAAAACCATTGGGTAAAGGATCTATGTCCCCAGTTTTGTAATAAATAGGATCATAAGCACACAATTGTTGAAAGGAGAAATGTTTCATTATATAGTAGGAATTCTAAATTATATATGATCCTTGTAAATAGTGAGAATTGAACCAATGAAAAATCATCAACTATAAGGAAAGAATATGATATTAAACAAAATTATGTAGTAATTATTTACTTTGTTGGAATTTTGTGTGTTAAATGGAAGCTGAAGCTAAAAACATTGCTAGTATATAGGAACGATGAGTTATTATGAAAGGAATAATGATATGTCTATTATAATAAGATTTAAGTCAAAGTTTCTAACTGTCATAAAATGGAAATATTAGAAGAATGTGAATTTGTAGGTAATGGTATAGATGTCATATTGAAGATGTGTATAAGGATAACAATAGTTGTAGTTACTCCTTAAATGTGATTTTATTGAAATGCATGTACAAAAGGTTAGTGGGTTGAACATATTACTTTGATTGAATAAAAGGGTAGTCATAGGACTCATATATTTCTCTCCCTCTATTAAAGAATATGTGATCTTATTTTGGAAAATGGTAAAATTCAAACAAACTTCTTAATGTTGGGAAAACATATACTCATAAGAAGCTTATTATGAATTTATAGGATATGGAATTGGATAAATATCTAGTTAATAAGTAATGTTGGTGAAACTCTAGCTTAATGAATCATGTTACAATTTCTTAGGAATATCTTTATGTTTATTGTTGTAATACAACACTAATAAATTGTTATAATAGAATCCTAAAAAGTATCTTAGGTTGCATTCTTTGAAAAGGATGTGTGTTCCATCCTATGTGTAAGTTTGATATTAGTGATTCTCCTATAAGTTTACCATAGGCGTCATGAGAAAAAGAAATGAGTTACATAAAGAGAATTGTTTTTTGTCTTATCTCATAAAATTGTGTGTTGTTATATGTGGCAATTCAATATTTGAATGATTTTTAGTTTGAAAATATTTACCAAGGTAGTAGTATGATAGTAGTATCTTATGTATACGCATTAAGAAGAAATAACCCCTATATCAATCTATATCTAGTTTAGAGAATGAAATTTGAATTCTTAATTGCATTTCAGAATCCTTAAATATGTTTTTCTATTAAAAGAAATCCTAATTCCTAAGGTGGAAATAATACCTAATATATCAATGATAGGACTACAGTAGAAATGTTTGTAATATTCTTATTTTATGTTTGATCAATTACTAGAAACTTCCAACTTCCAGGAGTAAGTCAAATCTTAGGGAGGGAGGATGTAATGCCCCACCAACCCTATCAAGTGTTTGTTATGCTCACTAGAAATTAGGAAGAGCTATATGTGAGAATGATCCTTCTTAATGGTTTCCTAAACCGGACCTCTTACAACTCACCATAACTTCATATTTTAATATGGGAAATAATAATATTGCATAGGTATGTTACTTTACATCTTCTTGTGTGTCAGTGATAGTTTAGGACATTAATTCTAAAAGGATCACCTGATACACTTATATGCTTCTATGTGAGATGCTCATTATTAATATTTAATATTATCTTAGTTTAATTAAATACAATCACTTAAAGAGGTTAGATGTGTTACTTAATCTAATGATGTTACTTGTTATACTCGAGACTAGACATGGTTTTTTTGTATTAAGGATTGTATGATTTGTTTATCTTGATGTGATAATGAGACATTATGAATTCATTCTTGATGGTTTACTTGGGTTTTGAAAGTAAATTGATGATTTACATTTACATGATTATGTTATGATGCATTCTTGTTATATAATATGGAAAAGAGATTATTCTAGTACTAACCACACTAATCCAATTATGTTTTGTTGATCTCACTATCTTATCTGAGTGTAGGATGAGGGGAGGTAGTCATAGTTACTCCTATAGGAGGTCCAGTACATGATGTCACACTCTCCCTCCTTGGTTTCCATTGTCTATTTATATATATCTGTGTGTGTGTGTCTGTGTGTGTCTGTGTGTGTGTGTATGCATGTCGGTTGGTGTTGCAGGATATAGGTACTAGGCATCGATTCCACCTGGCTACACAGGTCTAAGCGTGCCTTAAAAATCCTTAAAATTTTGTTGTGTGGAGATATTAACAAGATTACTCTCAAGGTTACCTATGGACTTAGATTTATGTTTAGGAGGTTACCCTAGTTGGGGGATTTGAATGTAGTATGTGATGTGTTCTTGTGATTTATGAAGTGATGTTGTTCTAAGATTAGTGATGTGAGTTAGATTTATCCTTGTAAGCATATGTATATATATTTATTATAATTGAATTTATGTTATATAGGTATGTGTATATGTGGGTGCACATGCATATACCCATGCTTATATAAATAATAATATTTGCATAATTTTATTGATTGTGTAAATGGTATGTTCTTTATAATAATTAAATAAGGTGATTTAAATAAAGTGTATCTAATGAAATGTATTAAATAAAAGTAAAAATAATAGTACTAAAAGGAAAATGCTCTTTGTAGTAAAACTGGCTATCTAGGAGGGAGTTGAACTTGAGACCTCCTAGAAGTTAGGATAGTTGGTTTCCATGTGTGCTATGTGTTTTCCTTGAAAGATAGTTGTTTGAATTCCTTGTTATGGTTTTCTTTTAAAGCTATTTTAATTAAATTAATTAAAACTTTGATTAAGTCTTTTACAGGAATGATTTGTTGATCTTTCAACCAACTATGGAAGTTGGAGAAGTTGCTTCCCATAAAGAAACTCCTCCAATCACATAGTTGGAGGATAAATATTTGCAATTTTTATGGTTTGGAGAGAGGAGAATTTATGGAAGATTTTTGGAAATTCTTAGCAAGTATTTTTTTAGAGATTTATTTGAACTTTCTATGAGTGTAGTGTGTGGATTTCTTGGAGTTAGATTGTTCAGGAAGATTTTTAGGAAGCTATCTACTCAAGGCTTGAAGATTTGCAGAGAGTCTCCAGCCAAGAGAAGAGAATTTCTCCGCATGACCCCAGGTAGGGTCTAAATTGGGATGAATTATCTAGTTCTCTTGTGTGTGTGTGTGTTTGTTACATAAATTCTATAATATTGTTTTGATATGTGGTTGCATATTTTGTATTATAAATTAAATGTAAATGTTTTATCTTCTATGTATTTCTATGTGTTTCCAAGAATTATTTTATGTATGTTTTTATGGTTTTTGGTATTGTGAAATCTTCCTGAGAAGTGAGGAATGCTTGTAATCATGTGGGAGGATGTATTTCACTTTTATTATATGAAATAGATAATTTTAGGAAGAAATAGGAAGGGTTAGGGAGGTGTATGAAAGAAATGCAGTCATATTTCTCCATTGTTACATTTGCAAGCCTCTCTATGATTTGTTGCTTTTATTTTGATTAATTTATTTTGAGGCTTATGTAATGTTGAGGATTTGAGATGGATGTGGTATTGACATCCCTGCATTAGGTTGACCTTAGGGAACCTTTTCCAGGCACTCTCCATGCCTTTAAAAGTTATTTTTTGGCCTTTTCAGGCAATTTTGAATTAAGTTTCAAAAAAGTATCTTGTAGTGTCGCACAAAATTATACACTTACCCATAAAAAACTTGCTCAAGTGTCATATGAATCTCACTGGAAAGTCATATGGGTAGTTATGTATTGTCATATGGGATTTTTTAGGGTTTTAGGGGCTCAAAATTTGCATAATTTGTGTTTAGAACTTGTATAACTCATTCCTTATGTTTGGGCTGCAAGTTGTATCAGCTATGGTTGTACTTAAATTTTTTTTTTGATGTTATAATGTTTTACTTAAGTTGTTTCAATATTTTTCTTGCACTTAAGTTCTTTTTATGAGGGAAGAACCTGTTATGGTGGTAGGATTTAGACAAATATAACATTTAAGTATGATATAATTTAATTTCTTATACTTCAAGTTATATTTGTATAAATACCTTCTAGGATGTTTGAGATAGGTTTTAGCTTCATAGGAGTTCAGATGCAGATTGTAGATTTTGGAGACTTCTGAATAATTTCAGACTTAGCCAAATTTCAGGCACGGGAGGTTTCCATAGACAAAATGTTGTGTTAATGCATGTGGAAATTTGTATCACCTATGTATGTTCATAACTTTATTTTTTTGAGGTTATATGGTTTACTTATGATGTTTTTCACTTGGGATATACTTGAGCTTAGTTCGTGAGGCTAGGACTCATCTCGGTGGCCTCTGTGCATGGGAGGGTGCCCTAGACTAAATTAGCCATGGAAAGTTGTATTTATGAATGTGGAAATTTTTATGCTATGATTTGATGTATCTTGTGATATACATCCTTCCAATGGTTCCTTTTATGTATATGGCTAAGGTTAGGACTCTCTTTGAGGGCCTGAGTATGCGAGGGAGTTTCCTAAACCTATGAATCAAGACATGGAAGTGTTATTTTGTATCTTTGGATTGTGATGGGATAAGGGAATATGAACCCTAAGTGAGTGGCTCACCATAGTTGTTGGAACCCTAAAGTGGTTGCCAGATGATCCTATGGGTGGGTTTGTAAAAAGTGATAACCTTAAAAATTAACCTAGGAAGGGGGATTCAAAATATAATGAAAGAAAATATGATAAAGGCCACACAGACCTGATTGGAGTATCAAGACCAGGGATAACTACCATGATGGATCCCTATTCATCAAGGGGGGACTGGGGTTATATGGTTTCTAGGAAGGATCCCAATATATAGGTTGTGTGAAGACACTCACTTAGGTGGTCTCCTAGACCCTTGATCTCAGTGTTATAGTGTGATGATATTTTATGTACCTTATTATTTTTCTTTTGAGTCTTGGATTTAGATTTCCTTAAGGTCTTGAGAGTACCTTGGTTCTATCTCCTAGCACAGGGGTGGAACTTTACTAGTTTCACATGGTTTGGTGGAAAATCTCTTTCGAAGTACTATTCATAGTTTGTGTTGTGGCTTGGATTCTAATTTGTTCAATGGTTAAGATTATGTTATTGTATCATGTATCTCTATCTTTTATAATCAAGACGTAAAGATGTATTGTAAGTCTTGGGGAAAATTTTTGTAATTATCTCTCTATATGCCTTCTGGCCATGTTCAATAACTATAATTGTAATTATGTTTTTAAATGGAAATTGTAAGAAAGAAGTTATGTATGTGGGAATGGTATTATTATGAATCTCAAAAGGGGATTGAATATTGGTTAATCAGTTATGGATTATAATTAAGTAACTTTCCTACCTTATCTCTCTTATGAGTTTTAAAATGAAATTGAAAGTAATGGTTCTATGCAAACCTTGTAATGGAAGTACTTATGGATGTAAACTTCTTTAAAATGAAACTTGTTTTGATATGTGGATTAGTGAAAAGATATGCTAAGGGTTGATGGGTATCTCCAGGTGAAATAATAAGGGAAAGGAAATATGTATATTATTGAAAATAGGCATAAGATATACGTTCTTCTAGTGCTCTTAAATGTTTAAGTTCAATGTGTATGATGTAAGATTATTTAACTAGGTTATAGATGATAATTTGTGGAAGTTAAACTTGTGGGAAAGAAAATGATTTAGTGAATTGTTTATGTTGGTTATAAATAGATGGTTAAGTACTTTAAACTCGTTCTATTTTGATTTTAAAATGAAATGGAAAGTAAGGACTTTTAATGGAAAGATTATTTATGTATTGTTAATGCAATTGAGTATTGCATAGATAGGGTTTAGGAGTAAACAAATGAAAGAGGAAAGGATAAATGTATTTCATGTATTAGATAAATGATGTGCTTATGATTCATTTATAAAGTGAATATTTATGAAAATTAGGTAAAGGAAATGAATTCAATTACCTCATAAATTTAATTGGTTTTGATGTGGAATGAAATCAATGTCTTAATGTAAATTGAAGTTGAAATGAAAATAGAATTCCCTAGATTAAGCAATAAAATGAAATACTTGATAATGGTAAATGAATTCATTACGGGAACCTTAAGGAATGTACTTGTGAATGGTAATGATGATAAGTTAGAATGTTAAGGAAAAAATTTGTTAGTTTTAATTTTAGGTCATAGACCTTCCTTTTGCCTTCCCTAGCAGGGACATTACATTTGGTACTAGAGCCCTAGGTTGCTACACTGGGAGCTCTAGGGTCTATTTGCATTTAACTTAGTCTCTTCTTCTTATTATTAATCTATGTAAACTTAATGGCTATACTTATGTTGTAACAATCTTCCTAGATGATTTCCAACATAGTAGAGGATCTTAGGAGATAGCTAAAGATTCACCCTCATCATCCCAATAGGAAAGTTCCATGTAGAGGATCGGGAAAATAAAACCTGAATTATGATTTATAGGAGTCTCTAATAAGACAACTCTAATGACCAATTTTTCTAAAGATAGAACTCATCAAAAACAAAGTTATCCCCAACGAGGCAACTTATTTTGACCATTATGATAGGGATAGAAATATAAGCCCTAGGTTGTTCTACTAAGAACCTTGGGACTCATACTTGGCCTACTCACAATACCTGAGTCTATTGTATTTCTCCATCTGATGTTTTATTTTGAGAAAACAAACTTGGATATGTGGCCTGTCTTCTTTGTAGATGTTTTCCTTATGTTAACAAACTTAAGTACTAGACATAAAAGGTATGTTTTCTATATTTCAACTATAATATCTTGTAAAAAAGCATTGTCTAAAAGGATTATTTATGTTTTGCATTATAAGATTCATGTGGTTTAAATATATGGTCAAGAATTATTGATACTTGAGTACTGTGTTCTTATCCTTGTTCTAAGGAAATCTTAAAGAATTGTAAGAAAAGTTGTTGATCTTATTTCCTGATCTTATGATTATTACTATGAATGACTACCATAATAGTTCAAAAAGTTATATACTCTATTTTCCTAAATGCTAGATAACACCATGATCATCATGTATTATTATTGAAAGCTAGATAGATTAGAAACATGTTGTACTTATGGTGGGAAACAAACGATGATTATATTTCTAGGATAGAAAGGATTGTAATATTGTGGTGTATGTTCTTCTTGGTGTGCTCACACAAGTGCTATTAGGACCTTGCTTGTCCTCTCCAAAGGATCCTATTCTCTTATAGGATCTTACTAGTCTTAGGTGACCAACCTAAACTCTACCAAACTCTATTCTAAGAGTTAATTTCCTTGTGCTTAGCCTTGAAGGACATTCACCTTTTAGTTTTGTCTCAATGCTTCCTTAACACTGTGAAGACTCTAAGTGCCTTTATCACACAAACTACCAAAGTGGTTTTAGGGGTACCATATACCTTAAAAAAATTCATTTTTTTTCCATTTGAATCCATTTTGATGGATCTCAAAGCTCCTTTTAATCAGGTTCAAGAACTAGTCTTATAGAGGCCTAACTAGGCCTGATTTCCCTGTAGCCCTTAACAAGGTCTTTTTCTAACTTCTTGTCAAATCCTTCCAAATAACCTGCAAAAAAAACTTTACATTTGAGTACCCTTTTGGAAGTTATAAAATATTAAGGATGATTTAGGGTTCTATGGCCTCCATACATAGGCTTCCTACAAAGTAGGGCTAATAGGGCTAATATGCCTAATTTCTAGGACTTTACTAATTTCTTTCTTGAAACCCAACCAAAAGGATTGATCAATCCTCAATCTCATTAACATGAATTGAAATATTCATATGCTATCTAGAACCATGCTTTTTCTGTATAGTCTTCCTTTCCCCTGCATGCAAACAACCATTTCTTTACTATCACACCTCTAACCGGGCACACTAGTCTTGCCTAGGGCATGACTATAAAATTAGAAGCTCAACTCTTCAAGAATCCTACCTTCATATTCCTACTATAAATTGACTCCCCTAAAACATTCATCTAACTTTAGGAGGATCCCATGGTTAGATTTCATCGGGAAACCATAGAAACTCAAATAGGCCTGGATTGGACCAATAGACTATATAAACACTAATCAATTTATTGCTATCCTAAACTAACTCTAAGTTACTTGAAAAAACAAAGAAAAATTCTTATAACTATCCTATCAAAATAGATCCAAAACTAAATCAAAGAGTTCAATCCATATGAATACACTGTCACACAAGAATGCTCAGGTATCTCCTAAAACCAGAGTTATAGAGCTTCTGTTGAACTCATAAACTTCTTTACATTCATATATACTTTGAAACATGAGCCATTTAGTATCATAAGATACTTTCTACATATTTTTAGGCTTTGTAATTCATTATACACTCCTAGAATGGTGGGGATTCAATGTGGTCAAGTTGCATGCAACATTTGCACAAAGTTGCAAATGTTGTCATGACAACTTTTAGCATCTTTTTCAATAATGAGGTAACCTATATTCTTGGGATTCTATCCCACTTAGTTCAAAGAACTAACCTCATTGAAGCCTAATAAGGCATCTTCTTTACTATTCCAAGGTTTAAGACACATTTAGACTTATCTCTCTAATCAAGCCAAAATTTAGCAATAAAGGAACCTAACTAAACTAGGTTTGATTAGATACTAATTATAAATCCACCTAGTCACACACTTGCAAGACCTTCTAAGGTCCAAATCAAACACACTTATGACTTGGCAAAGGTTGGATACAAGCCAAAATTACTAAGGCTTAGGAGGCTAGCCTAGATGCTCCTGTACCATCCTCCCCAAGTAAAAGTTGTTAATCCATCCTTGGATTGAGTAAGTTGAGGTCAATGCCCAACTTTTTAAATTCTGATTCCTTGATCCATGTTACATCTGCATCCATTTTCCCTTTCCATTTGACTAAATGTTCCTTATACTCGTTGGTTCTAATCTTCTTATAAACTCTGGAATCTAGTATGTTGTCTTCCTTCTTGACTAGTGTAGAAGGTAAATGAAGTTCATCTACATGTTGAATGACTTCAGTTAAGCTTTGTTTAGGATTAGGGGTTGAACCCTTATAAGGAACCAGGTCTACAACATTGAAAATAGGGGACCATCCACTATCTTCCGGTAACTCCACCTTGTAGGAATTGACTCCATATTTGGCTATTATAAAACAAGGGCCAATCCTTCTCATCTGCAATTTGTGAGGGACTCCTTTTTGTAACCTCGCTTTATTAAGGTGCACCATCACCAAATCTCCAATCTTGAATTGGACTTCCCTTCTACCCTCATCAACCTTACTCTTATGTTTCATAGTGTTGTTAGCTAGTGTCTTCCTAACTGTATCATGATTCTCTTGCATAGCATAGGCAAAATCTTTAGCATATCCACTCCCTTTAACTCCATCCTTCAACTCTCTAAGTTCATAGATTCCTCTACGGTGTAGGCCATAAAAAATTTCAAAGGGACTCTTACTTGTGGTCTTGTTCACAATGTCATTGTATGCATACTCAGCCTGTCCAATCAGTTGATCCCATTGTTGACCATACTCTTTAGTCAAGCATTTTAGGAGATTACCAAGACTTCTATTGAAAACCTCTTTTTGACCATCAGTCTAACGATGGTATGTAGATCCAGAGGACAAATTGGTGCCTAATATTTTCCAAAGAGTCTTCCAAAATTGACTCATAAACTTGGTGTTTCTATCTGACACTATTCTCAAAGGAAATCCATGTATCCTAAATATCTCTTTAAAGAATAGAGAAGCTATTTGGTTGGCATAATTGGTTGCCTTGCATGGCACAAAATGAACCATCTTTCTAAACCTATCTACTATTACATAGACAATATCCATTCCTTGTCTTGTCTTAGGAAACCCAACTATGAAGTCCATGCTCAAGAATTCCCATGGCCTAGTGGGAATAGGTAGTGGTTGATATAGGAAAGCATTAGAAGAAGTTCCTTTGGCCTTTTGAAACACAATACAACTCTCAACATAATTTCTAACATCAATGTTCATTCTTGGCCAAAAGTAAAATCTTTTAACAAGTTCTTATGTCTTAGTGACCCCAAAATGACCACTCAATGTACCACTGTGCTTTTCCCGAATCAAGTTCTCCCTTATAGACCCTCTAGGGACACATAGATGGCTTCCCTTAAATAAGAGGTTAATTTTCAAAGTATATTCAACATATTTACTATGGAAGTGGTTCTTATGTTCTACACATACCTTGTAAATGTCTACAAAGTCTTCATCATCAACATATAGATCCTTGAAGTTATCTATTCCTATGCTCTTCAATTGTATCTCTTGGATAGTGAGAGCCCTTCTACTCAACGCATTTTCCACCTTGTTTTGTACACCCTTTTTGTGCTTGATGTTGAATGTATATGCTTGTAGGTATTCAACCCACTTCATGTTCTTATGGATGAGTTTCTCTTGAGAGTTTACAAAACTTAGAGCTTGGTTGTCTGAATAGACTACAAATTCTTTTGGAAGCAAATAATGCCCCATTTTATTAAGGCCTGAACTAGAGCATACATCTCAAGGTCATAAGAAGAATATTTCTTCTTAGCTTCACTCAAATTCTCTGAATGGAAAGCCATTGGTCTTCCCTCTTGGCTTAAGAAAAACCTAATAGCCACATTGCTTGCATCACATTCTATGGTGAATAGTTTCTCAAAGCTTGCAAAAACCAAAATAGGTTGAGTAGAAATATTTTTCTTCAAAAACTCAAAACTCTTCTTAGCTTGTTCATTCCATACAAACTTAGTTTTCATTCCTCCCTTTATAGTGTCCAACATAGGAGCAAAAATAACACTAAATTGTCTAATAAAATTCCTATAGTATTGAGCAAGGCCATTAAAAATTCTTACCTCTATTTATATCCTTAGAGTAGGCCAATTTAGGATGGCTTCCACCTTGCTAGAGTCCATTTTCAGATTTCCATGAGACAGTAAAAATCCAAGATACACCAACTCCTACCTCATGAATTCACATTTCTCTAAATTTATCATTGACCTTTCATCATGCAGCCTCTTGATAAAAATCTCTAGGTGTTCGAGATGTTCATCCTTTGTCTTGCTATAAATTAGTATATCATCAAGATATACCACTACAAATTTTCCAATGTAGTCCTTGAGAACTTCATTCATGAGCCTCATGAATGTGGAGGGGGCATTATATAGTCCAAATGGCATGACAAGCCATTCATACAAACACTCATTGGTTTTGAAGGATATTTTCCACTCATCTCCTTCATGTATCCTAATTTTGTGATAACCACTCTTTAAGTCTATCTTGGTAAAGTACTTGGCTTCTCCTAGACAATCCATTAGGTCTTCTATCCTAGGGATAGGAAACCTATACCTAATGGTTATCCTATTTATGGCCCTTGAATTAGTACATAATCTCTAAGTTCCACCCTTTTTAGGTGCTAGGATAGCAGCTATGGCACATGGGTTGATGCTCTTTCTTATAAGACCTTGGCTTAAGAGTTCTTGGATTTGTTTAGCAATTTCCTCATTTTGTTGAGGGGTCATCTTATAAGTTTCCTTATTAGGAAGGGTAGCTCCCGATATGAATTCTATCCTATGACTTACAACTCTTTTAGGGGGTAATGTTGATGGTTTTCCATCACTTACAATGCTTTCATAGGTCTACAACATACTCTGTATCTCCTTAGGTAGCTCTAGCTTCTTGGCTTCGTTGTCATCACTTACCTCTCTTGGCCTTAACAATAGTGCAAAGCCAACTCCTTCTCCTTCTTCAAGAGTTTCTAAGAACTCTTTCTCACCCACCATGAGAAAATTTGGTCTTGCTAACTTCATCTCTGTATCCTCTAATAGTGACTGAATCTTAAATGTCACATTATCCTTCTTGAAAGAATATGAATTCTTCACTCCATCATGCATAGCTTGGTGGTCAAATTTAATTGGTCTACCTAGAAGAAAGTGACATGCATCCATAGGTAACACATCACATAGTACCTTGTCCTTATATCTCCCAATTGAGAATTCAACCCAAGCCTGCTCATTCACTAAGACATGATGTCCTTTATTAAACCATGTGACCTTGTAAGGATTAGTGTGGGGTATCCTTATCATTTTTAACTTGCTGACTGCTTCCTCTAACAAAATGTTGTTAGTAGACCCTGAGTCTTTAATGACTCTACATACCTTACCCATCATTTTAAACTTGATCCTAAATAGGGACATCCTCTGACTTGGTTCCTCCTTAACCAATTCTTTGATCAATGTTCTCCTCATCATGAGGTTCTCACCTTCCTCTAATGTTAATGGTACCTCAAAAGATTTCAGTCCTGTACTTATCTCTTCATGAAGAAAATTAACTCTCTTCTCACCTCCTTGAGAAGTACTACCCTTCTTTGGACACCTATAAGCAAGGTGTCCCATTTGGTTACAATGATAACACTTCATGTTGGAAAAATAGTTGCCTCTTCCTTGTCCACCACTTATTCCTCTATAATTAGAGCTCCTTCCTCTACTACCTCTACTAGAGTCTCCCTCTTATTGTTTAGTATATTTGACTTCTCCTTGAGTTCTTGGCTCTGAGCACCTTCCACCATATCCACTTCTTTGTCCTCTACTGTCTCTTCCCCTACCTCTACCTCTTGAAGTGATAGAGAGTCTTGATTCTTTTTTAATTTTTCTTCAACCTTGACAACAAGTTGGTGACATTTTTGAATAGTTTTAGGAGTCTATTGGGTATATTTTAGGTTTTTTGGGATTTTGCTTTAGGTCATTATCTTTGTCTCTGCAAGTGTCTTTGTTTGATTTAGGGTTTAAAAATTTCTCAAAATCTATCATGTTTATGTTTGTAAGCCCTTGTCTTATGTATTTTTCCCTTGGTAGAATTAATCCCTTGGTTCATCTTGAGTGTGCCCTAGTTTCTTATATTTTTGCGTTACTTTTTGGCCACTTAAGATTTCCCAATTTTTACGTGGTCATTCTTTTCCTTAGTGTTTGTTGAATCGCACAATAATCTTTTCATGTCACTAAGTCTTTTAGCGAACTAGTGATTGTTTGTTTTTCCTTGTTAAGTTTTCCTTTGGTCACTGATTCTCCCAATCTAAGCCATGGTTAGTCTTTTATCCAGTGATTCGGTGACTGTGTGGTCTCCTATTCTCTTAATTCTTGGTAGTTTTCTCTTAACATTCAGTGAATGTGTGTGGCGGTTATCTCTTAATCAATGAATTGGGTGGTCGTGCTCTATGTTTTCTAGTGACTCAGTGAGGACCATTGATCATCTCTAAGATCGACGACAGTGTCTTAATCTCTCAATGAATGGGCCCTACAATAAGTTATTTGGTGATTCAAAGAATGGGTCTTGATCTCATGTTCATTAGGTTTGGCGGCTCCAATAAAGTAATTTGGCAAAGGATAAATTTTCTTCATTCACTAGATCTTAGGAAAAGTTGGTGAAGTTCCAAATCATTTGGTGACTTAGTGAGTTAAGTGTTCATGCAATCTCATGATTAGTTAGTAAAGCCCTAAGTCATTCAATGATTTGACAAACAAAGAAATGATAGAGGTGTGTTTCCTTCAATTGCTTGATCTTAGAATGATATGATTAATGTTTCAAACTTTGGGAGATTTAGCAAATGTAGTGTTCGCTAAATCTTGTAATAATTTGATAAAGGTTTAAAATTTTTGGTGATTCAGTGACAACCTTTGATTACTCCCAAGATCTAAGGCTAGCACTTAATTTCTAAATAAAACTCAAGTTAAGGAAAGCATTCAACAAATTGGTGAATACCTTTGGTCACCTAATCTCATAATAAATCCAAGGTTAAGTGTTTTATTTAGAGACTATGATATTACTTTGTTCCCTAAGTCTCATGATAAATCATGAGTTAGGAAAGGCATTCCAAGATTAAGAGATTATAGTGGTCACTAAATCTCTAGATATGACTATGGTTAAGGTTTCAAGTTCATGGGTTTATGATGCTTTGTTTGCTAGATCTCCAGATGGTTGCTGGGATAAGTAAATGTTTATGAGAACTAGAAAAGTCTTTGGTCACTCATTCTCCAAATAAAACTATGGTTGACCTAGGTGTTTTGAGAACTAGAGATTCCCTTGAGTCACCCAATCTCTGAATGTGGCTGGGTTATGATGAGTTTCAAAGGATAGTCTAAGGACCGTTGATCATCATTGGGATCAATGGTGGTCATTGAATCTCCAAGTAAAGACATGAGTTAGTAAATCATTCCAAGATCATGCAAATGGCCTTGTCACTAAATCTCCAAGCTTAACCTAGGATTAACATTTCTCTCAGAGATCATGACATCCTTTATTTGCTGGATCTCTGAATTATGTCTAGTTAAGTTTTCATTAACAAAGTCTAATGAGAGCCATTACAATGTGGAAAGGTACTCTAGTGATTTGGAAAAAAGTAAAATGTTGTCCAATCAGGTTTTAATGAGGGTTTTTCATCAATAATTAAGGGTTTTAATGCTAAAGCTGTGATCATTTCTCTCATGCTTTATTTCTGATTTTTAAATCAACCTGTCAACATCCATGCCATGGCTAGCCTTGATTTGAAGTTGGTAATGTGTAGAATTTAATGTAGAAGTGATCAAGGCTTGATTGGTAATGATGTTTCCAACTACACACATTCAATTCTCAATGATATATAGCTAGGACATCATTATTTACTTTGTTTGAAGTATTCTAAAGTGAATAGTGTTCTCCAGAGCAAAAGTAGAAAGTGTGAAGTAAGAAGAATTTTTAGAGCTGAAGAATTCATATTCCAAGATGAATCAACTAGAGTTGAGTGTTACATCATCCAGTGGAGTGGCCAAAGAATAGAGTGGTGAAGATAAAGGGAAGCCTAACTATTTAGATGAGTTCCTCAAGTTGCTTCCCAGGTCCAACTAGAATAAGAAAGCTATTGATACGGCTTTTGAGCATCTCATGGACAAATGCAGAGACCCTATCACTCCTTCTGGTTCAAGTTACACAATCTTCTCTTATTTTTATAATAATAGGCATAAGGCTATCCCAATTTGTAATGCTTGGGCTTTGGGAATGGCTAAGTTAATTGTACCAGATGTCTTTCTTGATGTTGACCTGATCATAGAGTTGGCTAGGTTGTATGACCCTATTTCTAAAACCATCAAGTGTGAGGACTAGCCTACTTTAGTTACCTTGGATACGGGGTCATTTATGAAGGCTTTTGATTTCTTTGCCTCCTCTTCCACTGAAATTGATTTAAAGGAGTGACAAAAGTATACAAGTCATATAGGATCAATGAAAAGTCAAATATTTAGGCATATGCCTAAAAAGGGTAAATATATGGCTCATCCCACTGCAAGTATGAATGCCCCATATGAATTCAAATCCCTCAACTTCTATATGAAATTTTTATGTCATGGATTGTGTAGAGTTCTAGGGATGGATGGGGATGAAGAGAAAATGCCTACTGATCTATTGATGATAATCCTAGATATCCATAATTCCCATGCCAACACTTACTATGATTACATCCAATATGTAATTGATAGAATGCATGAGGGTCTAATCTTTGTTAAAGAGAGTAAGAGGCCAACTAGGTTCATGCATTATTCCATTTTGATGCACTTAATTTTATATTTCCATGTCAATAGTCTAGATGCAAGTATGTTGAAGCTTAGGCTCACTTTTGAAGGCCATCCCAATCCAGTGTAGTAGTGGATGAGGGTGTGGAATTACACTTCCAATGAGTGTGATTTTTGCATTTTGCAGAATTTCTTTGTTCTCCCAATTCTATGGGTGTTGGGGACAAATGTGATGAGATTGTAATCTAAGGTTTTGTAACTTTTAAGGCCCATGCAGTATGTGAATAATTGGAAAGGAAACCACAATTGGGTGACTTCTACTTAGGGGAGAATTTCACAGTCATCAGGGTTTATGGTTTCCCTCAACCCCCTCATCTGCTTCCAAAGTTTGTACCACTAAGGGTTGTGCTATTAGAATTTATTTGGCAATTGATATGGACTAATAAGGAACACATGGCACATCACAAGAAGGGTGCATTCGCACCAAGGTAGTTTAGAATTGGCAATTTCCTGATTGGGAAGACAACATTGGACTAGCATAGTGGTTGGCTCAATCATTTCAAAATGATTTTAGGTACCTCTAGGTATGTTGATCCTAAGGATTTCATTAAGGCTGCAAGGATGACATTGATCCCCAACATTGGGAAAATAAGGGAGCATGAGGGCTTGGATGAGGAAGATGTGGTGAGAAACATCTTGGATCAAGATGAATCTCAAAGGAGATGGAAAAAATATTTTGATTTTCTAGGACTATAGGCCTAGCTCAAAAAGGCCAATATTGCTTTTGATGGTTTTTTCACTAATCTCCCTTATTTGAGAAGGATGGAAAGAATGATATAAATGTATGGCACCCTATCTAGTCAAATGGAAGGGTTGCTTGAGGAGAAATTAGATGTTAAGAAAGATTACTCCACTTCTGAAAATGAGGAGTATACTGATGATTCACAAGAGGGTGAAAGTCCATCCCAAGCTGGGGACTCACCTATTATTGATATGACACAAGAACCACCAAAAACAAGGGATACCTTAGAGCTACCATTGAAGAAATAGAAGGTTGAGGTAGGTAATCCCTCAAAGGAGCAGAAACAGAAAAAGATAATTGATAGAGCTTCTACTCTAGTACTTGGTGATAGGGCCTATCATCATCAATTGAGAAAAGCCATTAGAGAGGGTAAGAATATAGTGTCCAAAGAGGAAGAGGAATTGCCTCTACTACTGGGAAAAGATGAAAGAGAACTATATCAAGAGGAGTTCCTTAGTGATGACTAGTTCATCAAAAGTTAAGAATTCAAGAACTTCCTCATCTGGAGGAAACAAAAAGAAGTTTCTCAAGCATTATTAGAGGGTATGGAACCAAGTGAGGAAACTATGAGGGATCTAACATCTTATGACCCAAGCCTTGAGAATATCACCATTGAGGAGGCTAGAGAAATGGTGAAATCAAGTGGAATGCTTCTGACTCCTGGATGGGATCTCATGTTTTCCTTTTTTATTCATCAGTTAAGAAAATAGCTAGAGGGTAGTCTGTCCTATGAGGTACATATAGGAGACATGATAAGAGGAAGTGGCTATGACCCTAAGTCTCAAGATATTGCATTGTGGTCCCTTGCTCCTAGAACTCAAAAGCCATCTCTAGTAAGTATTAAAGATAAGATGGAGGGAGATAAAATTGTTTGGACTATGCAAAATACTACTGATGTTGAGTGTCCAAGGTGATGATATAGATTTCCCAGCTCAATGAAGAAAATACAGTTCAATTGTTTGATTGATATAATAAGTTATTTGAGAATTCAATGAAGGTTACTAAGGATAGGGATCTGAAGCTGATGATGATCAAACAAATGGAGGATGAAATAAATGATTTAAAGATGAGGCTTGAAGAAGCTTCAAAGGTAGTTCCTCCTCCTCCTTTGCAAATGGGGGCCCCTTCCTAGCCAGAGGAAGAAATTCCTGACAAGCTAGTTGAATATTTGGAAAAGGTAAAGATTGAGGCAGCCTTGAAGACCATGCCAGATGTGGTGCAACATAGATTGGAGAAAATAAAGGAGAGAATGGACTCAGTCCATTAGTTAGTTGTCTTGTTGCATAAGACAAATGAGAAGGTGAATGAATCATTGGCTACTTTGGAGCCACTTTATAGTATTTGGTCAAGGAGAAGTGCATTGTTTGAGAAGCTTGATTCTCTGTAGCCACATAGGCCAAATATCCTAGAAGTGGTTATAGAAGTGTTGGAAAAGATAGAGTTAGTTAGTGCCACTTCAAACTTCAAAGTTCTTTAAAGGAAAATCAAATCAAGTGAAGGCCAAGTTGGCCATGTTTGATAAAGATTATGGTAATTATCTTCCTTCTATCTACAATGATGATGAGAGTATTATAAGTGTGGATGAGTGGAAGCCAAGGTTGGGTCAAATAATCATTAAGCATGAGGATTTCCTCAGTGGTGATGGTTCTCTAGACTTAGAGGGATGCAACAACATAATAGACAACTTGATCAAAGTTGAAAATGATTATATAAATTTTTTTGCAGATGTTAAGAGCATCACTGATTCCAGGTGGGAGTTGTAGTTGAAATTGTTATAGGACTTGTAGGGGTATAATTGGCCAATAGATGATGGTGTAGCTACCTATGATAAAAGTACAGAGTAGAAGAAAAAGAAGCCAACTATCATGGATCTGGAGGTAGAAGAAGAAGAGTAAGTACACCTAGCACCTGATCTAGAATTCCAGGGAGAGCATGTATCAAAAAAAGAATGATTTAAGTTAGCCTATATTGGCGGTCATCATTTATGCAACAAAATCAAGAAAATGCTCTGAAATATCCTCAGACAAAGGTGCTAGCTATGGAGATTCTATTTGTTTGGAAGTTGTTCTATTTCTCTAGTCTCTTTGTCATCATTGTTTGTACATTTTTTCTATAGTGCAAGTCTTTTTCCTGGCTATCTAAAGCTTGTTGTGTCTTTTCTTCAAGGATTCCAAGATAGCCAGTGATATAAATAGAAATTTTTCTTCTTTTGTAAAGGGTGGTTGATATACTTTGTAAAAAAAGTTCTTAATATAGGATCTTATTTCTTACAAGTCTTTGTTAAAGTGTACTGATATAGTTGATATATTAATACAAAAATATTGGAACTTATTTTTTATTTCTAGTTTTCTTTATGTATGGATGCTTTAGTTCTCTTATGAATTAAATTGTAAGGCTCTTTAATGCATTGTTTACAAGGTAAATATAGGGGTTGAGCTTAAGTTCTTTCAAGGAAAGAATAAATCTTAAAGGAGGTCTCTGGGAAGTAACTATCCATGTATGAATTTGATAGTAGGGTTAGCAATTGGGAGAATGGAGTGTCAGGAATGTCATTTAAGTTTTAGTACATTTATTTTGGTATGATTCTATTGATGCAGGGGTTGACTCTGATGCCCAATGAATAAGGTACTGGTTTTAGCTTGATTTGCATTTGCTCACCACCAAAAATTAAATAATCTGTTCAATTTACTTTTGTTGCATATTTTTGAATTGATTCATCTATGTCAAGCACATAGATCACTATTGTATTCCTTTTTAGAAGTTGTTAAGAAAGGTAGACCCACCTAAGTTTCATACTCGAAGTGAAGAAGGTTTTAAACCTTAATACCTTAGCATTTGAATTGTGCTAGATGCATCTATTGGGAGTACATGAGTTTTGATTTCAGGAGTTTTCTTAATCCTTTTTAATCATCAACAAGTTTAAGTGCTTACAAAACTAATGACTCTGTTGGGGACTTAACAAGGAATACACAATAGATTTGTGTTGTTCATGCTAAACCATCTATTGTGTTTGTTGTAGACCAACTTTATAAATTTCTATTCCCATTTGTTTGTGAGTGGTGACTCTGAGTTATGTGTTTACCACTTGCTTGTATATGTCCAAAAATTTGTTATATTTTTTTGTAACACACCATGAGTCAGAAAATATTTAGTAGGTCTTATTTCAAAGATCATCCAAAGAGTAATATGGGTGATTAACTTCACATGCCTAGTAGGAAATAGTGGTCTAGGAGAGGTCATTTCACTGCTAATTCTCCCAGACCCTCAAGAGAAAGACCCCCTACACCCACTCCTCATGAGCCCTCCTCCTCTTTTGATGAACCTAAGTTCCTTAAGAAAACCAAGCTTAATGCTGAAGAGGCCACAGAGATAGGTTATTTCCCTACAAGAGAAAATTTAGATCACACCGGGGAAACTTAAGCTATAGAAACTACCTCTTATGACTCAGAGAAGTTGAGGGAGGAAGTCATAGCTTTAAGAATAAAGGAGTATGAGAAATTATCAGAAATTGCTAATAGAATGAAGGTGTGGGAAAAGAAGATCTATGAGTTACTTATGGAAAGGCAGGATCTCATAAGAAAAACAAAGAACAATGAGATTCAAGCTAAAATTTTAAGTCAAAATGTCCAAGGTTTAGATAGTGAGATGTTTGGTAACATGGGGGCCTTAAGAAAACAAGTTGATGGTAGTAGGCCTAACCCAAAAAAAGGTGAATTTGAAGGAACAGGTCATGTTCTTAGACAATTGCATCCATTAGAAATTAAGAGGACCAAAGAGCTTAGAAATGCCCCAAGAGATGTCAGTGATAAAGGGAAACAAAAGGCAGCTGGTGTAAGTATCAATGAACCTAGAAAGAATGTTGTTGTTTCTAATATTGTGTCCTAGGAAAGCCTAGAATTGGAAAAGGAAAGAAAAGCTAAGGAGGATTTAGCTCTCTAGCTTGAGAACTTAGAATTGGAGGCTACTGCTGATGAAATGAAAAGAAATATAGCTTTCTTGCATGCCAATATGATACATCTACTAGTAGCTAAGTCCCTATAATTTTAGGAGCTATACCATCAAATCAGCCTTGTAATACAAGTCCCAACCCCCAAGTCTCAAATCCCAAACAAAGTTCACTTGGACCAATTTTTAATGTCAATCTAGTAGCCCCTGTGACTAGTGGACCAATAGGAAATGTGCCCTATCAAAATGTTGGAACAGTTCCCCAAGTTCAGCCAAATTTCCAAAGAAGACCAGTTCACCTGGATAGATATCGACCTTTGTTTCTTGATGGTATCCTTGGTTAGCCTAATGTTATCCCAAATGAGATCAGAGAGAAGATCCCTAAGTTCACTAGAAACAATGTTGTTACATGTGAAGAACATATGAAATTCTTACAAAAAAAATTAATGATTACGAGATTGAACATGAGGATGTTGTAATGAAGCTTTTTGTTTAGTCATTAATTGAAGATGCTACGGATTGGTATAGACGTCTACCAGAGAACAAAATTTCATCATAGGATGAGTTTGTTAGCAGCTTTTAGGAATAATATGCAAAAAAATCTTAATTCAAGTTACATGCTCAATGATTTTAACAATATAAAAAAGCATCAAAATGAGAGCATGTCAAAGTTTAATGGAAGATTCCAAAAGGCCATGAACAAATTGTTCCAAGTCCCAAGGTTAGATGATGTATTTTGTTTGACCACATATTTTAATGCCTTGGATGGTAAGATGCCATATCTTTTGAGAGATAAGAGTCCTCATACTCTGAGAGATGCCTTTAAATTGGCTATAAATATTGAAAGTAAAAGGAGGGCATCTGGTCAAATGTATAAAAGAGATGAGGGTAGATTGTGGAAGAAAACTAAGCCACAACCTGCAAGGAAAACTAAGGATGAAAGTAGAGTTGATAAACTAGCCAGTGTGGTCAAGGATCTCTCAACTAAAATTGAAAAGGGTGGGAGAAATTATCAAGATGCTAGACCCCCTTATTAGAGGTAAGAAGGGTTTCCAAGATTACAAGATATGCCTTATAAGACAAATTGGAAGGATGGGAAGCCAATCTTTGATAATAATGAGCCTCAAAAGGGGAGAGATACACTAGACCCTTTAAAGAAGAACACAAAAAATAATGTGGAGAGCATTCCTTGGTGTGTGGCTTGTAATATGCCTCATTCACCTTTCCAATTTGTTGTGGCTCAAGCTTTAGAGGAGGAAGTCAATAATCCACATGAAGGAGATTATGAATAATTTGAAAAGCCTACTATTAACATGTTTACCACTGAAAAGGTGGAAGATCTCTTGTCTTTAGATGATGAAGAGATTTTTGTTGATGTTGATCATAAGAGGATGATCCTCCTTGACTATGAGCAACAAGTGTTTACCCACTTTGATCAAGAGGAGTCTGACTATGATATGTGTAAAAATAACATGATCAGATAAGAGTTGGATGACTCAATGGAGAAAGTCTAGTGAAGAAGAGATTAGAACTATGACTGTGGCTACTATTTCACATGCTAGGTCCTCTTACAATTTGAGGAATAGAAGGGTGGATGCTGATCAAGGGGTACCAAGGTCAACATTTGTTAAAGATGACCCTCAGAACAAAGACTCCCCTAAACCAAGTGTTGTTAAGGGTAGAGATGGAGATACTAGGAGAGAAGGACCTATTACTGAAAGAAAAAGGAATGAGGAGGTTGTTACTGACAAGGCTAAGAAGAGGTATGGTAGAGAAAAATATTATTTTGACCTTTCTACTGATCCCCCTACTTTTGATATGAGACATGCCTTGTCTCAAATGAAGGTATCTATTCCTTTGTTGGAAATGTTGAAGATCAAGGAGCAAAAGACAACAACTCTAGCTCAGATAAATGAACAAGGTATGGATCTTGTTATGCCATAAAAGGGAAATGCAATGGAAAAACCTAAGATAGCTAAAGATATTTCTGATGTATGTGTTGGAAACATTGTGACACAAGAACCCTCTTCCCTTGATCCCTTCTATGTTACATTAATTGTGAACAATTTTTTGCTGAAAAATTGTCTGATTGATTCTAGTGTTGCTCCCATTGTAATGACATATCTTGTAATGAAAGAGCTAGGACTGCAAGTTGACACATCCAATGGTAGATGTTATGCCATGGATAATAGGGAAGTTCCTTTTGTGGGAACCCTAGTAGGGATAGAAGTGAAGATTGTTGCATTCCCAGAAGCCACCTACAAGATGGATGTGGTTGTTGTTGATACTAAACCCCATTATGGCATGCTTTTGTCAAGATAGTGGGCTATAGTAGGAGGGAAATTTCAATTGGACCTATCATATACCACTATTCTAGTCAATGGAACATAAGCGAAGTTGTATAGGGAACCTCATTCCTCAGTAATGGTTGAAAAGGTTGCACTAGAAGATTTGAGCTACAGTGTAGATATTGACATGGACAACTTCATGGTTGAAGAGATAGTACCCCAAATGAGGAACACTGATCCAATAGTGGATGAACTAATATTGCTGCAAGGTGGGCTCTGGAAAATGTATTTTGATGGTGGATGCTGCAAGGAAGGATCAAGAGCTGGTGTTGTGTTTATTTCCCCATTAGGTACTAGATTCAAGTACTCATTTCTATTAACCTTTGAATGTACTAATAACACTACTAAGTATGAGGATTTAATATTGGGTTTAGATGTTGCTATAAAACATGGTATCAAATGCTTAAAAGTTCATGGTGATTCCCAATTGATTATAGCCCAAGTTAGAGCTAAATATGCTGCTAAAGACAAAAAACTAAAATTGTATAAGCATGCTATTTGGGATAGAATAGAATTCTTTGCAGCTTTCAATATCCTTTAGGTAGAAAGGTCAAATAATATTATGGTTGACTTCCCTACCAATGTTTCCCTGAAAAACAATGATATTACTCTGACTGGTGTATCTATGTTAGAAGTCAAAAGTAGGCCTGCAGTGCATGACAATGTATAAAATTGGAAAGTCTTTGAAGATGACTTTGATATCCTTAGGTTTCTTCAAGGTCTAGATCAATATGATGGGCATCAGATAGATTTCAATGCTTCACAGTAGATTGTTGATGGAAAGGAATGCATTATGGGAAATGAGATAGTCCAATTACCCTAAAATCACATACCTAAAGGATTAATGGAATTAGAAGGCATGTTTAAGATTAATACCAAAATGGAAGACCTAGAGGAAATAAAATTAGGTTCAAAAATATCCCCCCAAATGGTCTACATTGGAAAAAAGCCGAGTAGAGAGGTTAGGGGAAATTTGATAAGATTATTGAAAAGGAACAAGAATGTGTTTCCCTAGTCTTACAGTTATCTTAAAGCATACTGAGCAGTCTTATTCCAACATGAAATCCCCCTAAAAGAGGACACCAAACCATTTAGATAGAAACAAAGGCCCATCAATCCATTATTAACCTCAAAGATGCAAGCTAAATTGACAAAATTAAGAGATGATGGTATTATGAGCCTATTAGGCATTCCTCCTGGGTTTCTAATCTTGTGCTAGTGAAGAAAAAGAATGGTGATATCAGAGTTTGTGTAGACTTCAAGAATTTGAATGTTGCCTCACTAAAAGACAATTATGGGTTGCCAAACATGGAAGCTATGTTGCATAGGGTAATTGGTTTTGAATTGTTATCTATGATGGATGGTTTTTTAGGGTATAATCAAGTTTTGGTCAAAGAATCTAAACAATTCAAGTCAACATTCACCACCCCATGGGGAACCTATGTGTATGTCTGTATGCCATTTGGTTTGAAAAATGCTAGGGCAACCTTTCAGAGGGTAATGGATGTTGATTTCAAATATTTGATTAATATCCTTATGCTTTTATATCAAGATGATCTAACTACATGCTCTAAGAAGGTTGAAGATCACTGTAACCATTTGGAGAAGGTCATTGTCAAGGCTTTGGAGTTTGTTATGTCACTAGATCCCAAGAAGTGTCAATTTTCTATGTTTGAGTGAAAGTTGCTTGGTCATATAGTGTCAAAAGAGGGAGTTATAATTGACCCTAAGAGAGTGGAGGCAATAAAAAAGGTCCCTCCCCCAAAGAATATCAAAGGTGTGTAGTCCTTTTTAGGATAGATTAATTTTGTCAGTAGATTTATTGCTAACTTTGCAGAACTAGTCAAACCCATAGTCAAGCTCTTAAAGAAAGATGCAAAGTTTGATTAGAACTATGAAGCTCATCAAGATTTTGAAAAGATCAAACAAGCAATCCAAGAGGCTCCTGTCTTGATATACCCTGACTATTCCAAGCCTTTCTCTTTATTTTCCTTTGCATCTTTTCACACAATTACAACTATTCTGTTACAGAAGGATGAAGAAGGATTTGAACATTCCATTGCCTTCTTCAGTAAACCACTACAATCTGTTGAGCTTAATTATGAATTAATGGAAAAGAAGGCATATGCATTAGTTAAGGCAGTCAAGGCTTTTAGACCTTATCTTGTTTGTGCTAAAGTTAATGCATATGTACCTCATGCAATAGTGAAGGACATCTTAGTTCAAAGTGAGGTCACTTGAAAGAGATGTAAGTGGATCAATAGGATCCAAGAATTTGAAATAGAGCTCCATATTACCAAGCTTGTAAGAGGTTTGGGACTTGCAAATCTCATGAAAAAGGAGAATATGGATCTTGTACAAGTAAAAAATATAGCCATTGGTGGAGGAGATGTAACTAGTATTGAAATGCAGCCATGGTACACAAATATTGTTCATTTTCTCAAGCATGCTAGCTGCCCACATGAGTTGAATGACAATCAAAGAAGAAGCTTAAGATTGAAGGCCTAGAGGTATGTGTTAATACAAGGTTATTTCTTATGGAAGGACAATGAAGGGATATTTCTTTTTTGTTTAGACAAACACCAATCTGAAAAGATTTTGCAAGAGATGCACTCTGGGTTGTGTGGAGGGCATCATTTAGCTCGGTCTATAGCTCATAAGATTTTGACAGATGGATACTATTGGCCTATATTGTTCAAGGACACTAATTCATATGTAAGGAAAAGGAAATGTGAATCATGTCAAAGATTTTCAAAGAAATTAAAATTCTTAGGTGCCTTTCCATTGAACCCTATAGTTGTAGAGGCTCCTTTTGCTATGTGGGGCATGGATTTCATTGGAGAATTTGCTAAAAAGTCCAGTGGAGGACATAGTAATATTTTGGTGGCCACTGACTATTTTAATAAATGGATTGAAGCAATTCCGACCAAGAAGGAAACCAGTGTAGTATTAATTGAATTTTTTATGAATAAGATAATTACTAGGTTTGGTGTACCCATGAAGTTGGTAATGCCATGAGCTTTAGGTCATAGGAATTCACTAACTTTTTTTCTGAAATGGGAATAGTTCCATAATATTCATCCCCATACCATCCACAGGCCAATGGATAGGTAGAATCTAGTAACAAGAGTATTCTACAGATTTTAAAGAAGAACCTGGAAAAGAATAAAAGGAGTTGGCATGCAAAATTAAAATTGGCATTGTGGGCAGATAGAATTGTTGAGAAGAAAGCAAAAGGAAGATCCCCTTTTGAGATGGTTTATGGTGTAAAGTCCAGACTTCTTGTAAATAATCTATTACCTATTTACCAATTCATACAAGAAGAGGATATGGAGATCAATGATCCATTGCAAGATAGGATGATTCAGTTAGTTGAACTGGATGAAATTAGAAGGGAGGGTCAAAAATAAAATGTGAAGTTGCAATAGAAAATGAAGTATCTTTTTGACAAGAGAGAAACTATTAGAAAGTTCCAGCTTGATGATATGGTTCTTCAATGGAATGCTAGGGCCGAGGACAAAGGAAAACATAAAAAAATTGAATCCCCGTGGTTAGGACCTTTCATTATTCATTAGATTCATGGCAAGGATTCTTATTTTTTAAGAAATTTGAATGGCGAGAAACATGAATTGCCAGTGCATGGACAATTCCTGAAATATTTCATCAATTGATTCTCATTTCTTTCCATGCATAGTAGCTTTGTATATATGTATAGGTGTGTTTTCTTATGTTGTGTGTTTGCTTCCTACTTTAAGTTAGGGTTTTGTGGTCTGCCACCTAGAGATTCATGGTTTCTTGCTATGAACTTGCATTCAAGCATCCTCAAATAGAGCCACTATTGGGTATATTTTAGGTTTTATGAGATTTTTTCTTTAGGTGATTGTCTTTGTCTCTGCAATTGTCTTCATCTAGTTTAGGGTTTAAAATTTTCTCAAAATTTGTCATGTTTATGTTTGTAAGCCATTGCCTTATGTATTTTTCCCTTGGTAGGATTAATCCTTTGGTTCATCTTTAATGTGCCCTAGTTTCTTATATTTGTGCATTACTTTTTGGCCACTTAAGATTTCCCAATTTTCACATGGTCTTTCTTTTCCTTAGTGTTCACTGAATTGTGCAATAATCTTTTCATGTCACTAAGGCTTTCAGCGAACTAGCAACTGTGTGTTTTTCCTTGTTAAGTTTTCCTCTAGTTGCTGATTCTCCCAGTCTAAGCCACAGTTAGTCTTTTATCCAATGATTTAGTGACTGTGTGGTCTCTTATTCTCTTAATTTCTAGTAGTTTGCTCTTAACATTCAACGAATGGGTGCAATGGCTATCTCTTAATCGCTAAATTGGGTGGTCATGCTCTATGTTATCTAGCAACTTAGTGAGGACTGTTGATCATCTCTAAGATCGATGAAGGTGTCTTAATCTCTTAATGAATGGGCCCTACAACAAGTTATTTGGTGATTCAATGACTGAGTCTTGATCTCATGTTCATTAGGTTTGTCAGCTCCAATAAAGTACTTTGGCAAAGGATAAATTTTCTTCATTCACTGGATCTCAGGAAAAGTTGGTGAAGTTCCAAATCATTTGGCAAATCAGCAAGTCAAGCATTCATGCAATCTCATGATCAGTTGGTAAATCCCTAAGTCATTTAGTGATTCGGTGAATAAAGCAATGATAGAGGTGTGTTTCCTTCAGTCGCTTGATCTCAGAATGATAATATTAATGTTTGAAACTTTGGGAGATTCAGTGAATACAGTGTTCTCTGAATTGTGTAATAATTTGATAAAGGTTTAAAAATTTTCTCAACTCAAAGACAACCTTTGATTAGTCCCAAGGTCTACGACCAACACTTAATTTCTAAATAAAACTCAAGTTAAGGAAAGAATTCAGTGAATTGGTGAATACATTTGGTCACCCAATCTCGTAATAAATCCAAGGTTAAGTGTTTTATTCAAAGACTACGAGATTAATTTTTTCACTGAGTCTCATGATAAATCATGAGTTAGGAAAGGCATTCCAAGATTAAGAGATTATAGTGGTTGCTGAATCTCCAGATATGACTATGGTCAAGGTTTCAAGTTTATGTGTTTATGATGCTTTGTTCGCTGGATCTCTAGATGGCTGTTGGGTTAAGTAAAAGGTTGTGAGAACTAATGAAGTCTTTGGTTGATCATTCTCCAAATCAAACTGTGGTTGAACTAGATGTTCTAAGAATTAGAGATTGCCTTTAGTCACCCAATCTCTGAATGCGGTTGTGTTATGATGAGTTTCAAAGGATAGTCTGAGGACTATTGATCATCTTTAGGACAAACAGTGGTCATTGAATCTCCAAGTAAAGACATGAGTTAGTAAATCATTTTGAGATCATGTGAAAGGCCTTGTCACCGAATCTCCAAGCTTAACCCAGGATTAACATTTCTTTTAGAGATCGCAAGATTGTTTTTTCGCTGCATCTCTGAATTATGTCTGGTAAAGTTTTCATTAATAAAGTCTAATGAGAGCCATTGCAACATGGAAAGGTACTCTACCGAGTTGGAAAAAATTAAAATGTCATCCAATCAGGTTTTAATGAGGGTTTTTTATCAGTAATTAAGGGTTTTAATGCTAAAGCCGTGATCATTCCTCTCATGCTTTATTTCTAATTTTTAAATCAACTTGTCAACATCCACGCCATGACTAGCCTTGATTTGAAGTTGATAATGTGTAGAATTCAATATAGAAGTGAACAAGGCTTGATTTTTAACAATTTTGGCAACTACATCCATTCAATGCTCAATGATATATAGCCAGGACATCATTGTTTTCTATGTTCGAAGTTTTCTGAAGTGAATAGTGTTCTCTAGAGAAAAAGAAGAAAGTGTGAAGTAAGAAGAATTTGTAGAGCTGAAGAATTCATATTCCAAGATGAGTCAACCAAAGTTGAGTGTTGCA
Source organism: Chamaecyparis obtusa (assembly GCA_027943335.1). NCBI lineage: Eukaryota > Viridiplantae > Streptophyta > Pinopsida > Cupressales > Cupressaceae > Chamaecyparis > Chamaecyparis obtusa. The sequence goes on along the minus strand of BSBK01002168.1, from coordinate 27,487 downwards.
TCATCCAGTGGAGTGGCCAAAGAATAGAGTGGTGAAGATAAAGGGAAGCCTAAGTATTCAGATGAGCTCCTCAAGTTGCTTCCTAGGTCCAACCGGAATAAGAAAGCTATTGATATGGCTTTTGAGGATCTCATATAAAAATCCAAAGACCCTATCACTCCTTTTGGTTTAGGTTACACAATCTTCTCTTATTTTTACAATAATAGGCATAAGGCTATCCCAATTTGTAATGCTTGGGCTTTGGGAATGGCTAAGTTAATTGTACCAGATGTCTTTCTTAATGTTGACTTGATCATAGAGTTAGCTAGGTTGGACGACCCTATTTCTAAAACCATCAGGTGTGAGGACCAGTTTTCTTTAGTTACATTAGATAGGGGGTCATTTAAGAAGGATTTTGATTTCTTTGCCTCCTCTTCCACTAAAATTGATTTAAAGAAGGAGAGACAAAAGTATACAAGTCATATAGGATTAGTGAAAAGTCAAATAGTTAGGCATATGCCTAAATAGGGTAAATATATGGCTCCTCTCCCTACAAGTATGAATGACCCATACGAATTCAAATCCCTCAACTTCTATATGAAATTTTTATGTCATGGATTGTGTAGAGTTCTAGGGATGGATGGGGATGAAGAGAAAATGTCTATTGATCTATTGATGATAATCCTGGATATCCAGAATTCCCATGACAACACTGACTATGATTACATCCAATATGTAATTGATAGAATGCATGAGGGTCTAATGTCTATTAAAGAGAATAAGAGGCCAATTAGGTTCATGTATTATTCCCTCTTGATGCACTTAATTTTATATTTCCATGTCGATATTCTAGATGCAAGGATGTTGAAGCTTAGGCTCACTTTTGAAGGCTATCCTAATCTAGTGCAGTATTGGATGAGGGTGTGGAATTACACTTCCAATGAGTGTGATTTTTGCATTTTCCAAAATTTATTTGTTCTTCCAATTCTGTGGGTGTTGGGGACAAATGTGATGAGATTGCAATCTAAGGTTTTGGAGCTTTTAAAGCCCATGTAGTATGTGAATAATTGGCAAGGAAACCATAATTGGGGTGACTTCTACTTAGGGTAGAATTTCATAGTCATTAGGGTTTATGGTTTCCCTCAACCCCCTCACCTACTTTCAAAATTTGTACCACCGAGGGTTGCCTTGTTGGAATTTATTTGGAAATTGATATGGATTGATAAGGAACACTAGGCACCTCACAAGAAGGGTACATTCACACCAAGACAGTTCAAAATTGGTAGTTTCCTGATTGGGAAGAGAGCATTAGACCGACTCAGTGGTTGGCTCAATCATTTCAAAATGATTTCAGGTACCTGCAGGTATGTTGATCCTGAGGATTTAATTAAGACTGCAAGGATGAAATTTATCCCCAACATTGGGACAATAAGGGAGCATGAGGGCTTGGATGAGGAAGATGTGGTAAGAAACATCTTGGATCAAGATGAAGCTCAAAGGAGATGGATAAAATATTTTGATTTTCTAGGACTGGAGGACTAGCTCAAAAAGGCCAATATTTCTTTTGAGTTTTTTCCTTGTTCTCCCTTATTTAAGAAGGATGGAAAGAATGATAGAAATGTATGGCACCCTGTCTAGTCAAATGGAAGGGTTGCTTGAGGAGAAATTAGATGTTAAGAAAGATTACTCCACTTCTAAAAATGAGGAGTATACTGATGATTCATGAGAGGGTGAAAGTCCACCCCAAGCTAGGGACTCATCTATTATTGATTTGACACAAGACCCACCAGAAGCAGGGGATACCTCAAAGCCATAATTGAAGAAATATAAGCTTGAGGTAGGTGAGCCCTCAAAGGAGAAGAAATAGAAAAGGATAATTGATAGAGCTTCTACTCTACTACCTGGTGATAGGGCCTACCATCATCAATTGAGAAAATCCATCAGAGAGGGCAAGAAGATAGTGTCCAAAGAGGAAGAGGAATTGCCTCTACTACTAGGAATAGATGAAAGAGAACTATATCAAGAGGAGTTCCTTAGTGATGATTAGTTCATCAAAGGTGAAGAATTTAGGAACTTCCTCATCTGGAGGAAACAAAGAGAAGTTTCTCAAGCATTACTAGAGGGTATGGAACCAAGTGAGAAAACTATGAGGGCTCTGACATATTATGACTTGAGCCTTGAGAATATCACTGTTAAGGAGGCCAGAGAAATGGAAAAATCAAGTGGAATGTTTCTGACTCCTGGATGGGATCTCACCTCTACCTTTATTATTGATTAGCTAAGAAAATAGCTGGAGGGTAGCCTGTCCTATGAGGTACATATAGGAGACATGATAAGAGGAAGTGGCTATGACCCTATGTCTCAAGTTGTTCCATTGTGGTCCCTTGCTCCTAGAACTCAAAGCCATCTCTATTAAGTATTGAAGATAATATGGAGGGAGATAAAAAAATTTTGGAATATGCAAAATACTACTGATCTTCAAGCGTCCAAGGTGGTGACACACTTTTCCCACCTCAATGAAGCAAAGACAACTCAATTTTTTGATAGATATGCCAAGTTATTTGAGAATTCAATGAAGGTTGCTAAGGATAGGGATCTAAAGTTGATGATGATCGAATAAATGGAGGATGAAATAAGTGATTAATATATCAAGCTTGAAGAAGCTTCAAAGGTAGTTCCTCCTCCTCATTTGTAAATTGAGGCCCCTTCCCAGCTAGAGGCAAAAATTCCTGACAAGCCAGTAGAATATTTGTAAAAGGTAAAGCTTGAGGTAGCCTTGAAGACCATGTCTAATGTGGTGCAACACATACTACACAAAATAAATGAGAGAATGGACTCAGTCCATCAGTTAGTTGTCCTGTTGCATAAGGCAAATGAGAAGGTGAATGAATCAGTGGCTACTTTGGAGCCACTTTACAATATTTGGTCAAGGAGAAGTGCATTATTTGAGAAGCTTGATGCTCTATAGCCACATAGGCCAGATATCCCAAAAGTGGTTATAGAAGTGTTGGAAAAGATAGAGTCAGTTAATGCCACTTCAAAGTTCTTTAAAGGCAAATTAAATCAGGTGAAGGCCAAGTTGGCCATGTTTGATAAAGATTATAGTAAGTATCTACCCTCTATCTACAATGATGATGGGAGTATTATAAGTGTGGATGAGTGGAAGTCAAGCTTGAGCCAAATAATGATTAAGCAGGAGGCTTTCCTCGGTGGTGATGGTTCTTTAGACTTAGAGGGATGCAACATCATAATAGACAACTTGATTAAAGTTGAAAATGATTATATAAAGTTTGTTCTAGATGTTAAGAGCATCACTGATTCTAGGTGGGAGTTGCAGTTTAAATTGTTATAGGACTTGCAGGGGTCTAATTATCCTACAGATGATGATGTAGCTACCTAGGATAAAAGTACAAAGTAGAAGAAAAAGAAGACAATTTTCATGGAGCTGGAGGCAGAAGAAGAAGAGTAAGTACACCTGGCACCTGATCTAGAATTCCAGGGAGAGCATGTATTAAAAAAAGAATGATGTAAGTTAGCCTATATTGGTGATCATCATTCGTGCAATAAACTCAAGCAATTGCTCGAAATATCCTCAGACAAAGGTGCCAGCTATGGAGATTCCATTTGTTTAGAAGTTGTTCTATTTCTCTAGTCTCTTTGTCATCATTGTTTGTACATTTTGTCTATAGTGAAAGTCTTTTTCCTGGCTATCCAAAGCCTATTGCATCCTTTCTTTGAGGATTCCAAGATAGCCAGTGATATAAATACTAATTTTTCTTCTTTTGTAAAGGGTGGTTGATATACTTTGTAAAGAAACTTCTAAATATAGGATCTTATTTCTTACAAGTCTCTATTAAAGTGTACTGATATAGTTGATATATTAATACAAAAATAATGGAACTTATTTGTTATTTCTAGTTGTCTTTATGTATGGATTCTTTATTTCTCTTATGTATTAAATTTTAAGGCTCTATAATGCATTGTTTACAAGGTAAATATAGGGGTTGAGCTTAAGTTCTTTCAAGGAAAGAATAAATCTTAAGGGAGGTCTCTGGGAAGTAACTATCCATGTATGAATCTGATAGTAGGGTTAGCAATGAGAGAATAGAGTGTCAGGCATTTCATTTAAGTTTTAGTACATTTGTTTTGGTAGGATTCTATTGATGTAGGGTTTGACTGATGCCCAATGAATATGGCACTGGTTTTAGCTTGATTTGCATCTGTTCACCACCAAAAAATTAGATAGTCTATTCAATTTACTTTTTTTGCATATTTTTGAATTGAATCATCTATGTCAAGCACACAGATCACTATTGTAATACTTTGTAGAAGCTGTTAAGAAAGGTAAACCCGCTTGAGTTTCATACTCGAAGTGAAGAAGCTTTTAAACCTTAATACCTTAGCATTTGAATTGTGCTAGATGCATCTATTGGGAGTACATGAGTTTTGATTTCAGTAGTTTTCTAAATAATTTTTAATCATCTACAAGTTTAAGTGCTAATAGAGTCAAAAGACTCACCTCATCTTGAATGTTCCACTTGAGCCCATTAAGGTATCTTGCTACCTTTACCTTCTCATCCTCTGCAACTCAAGACCTCATGCAATGTCTTTGGAACTCTTTAGTATATGAGTTCACATCTAAGTCTTTTTTCCTAAGACTCTATCTTTTCTTATGGAGATGGATTTCATAATCCTTTGGCACATATGCATCTCTAATTTTGGCCACCATTGCATTCCATGGAGAAATTGGATTCTTACCTTCCTTCTCTCTCTCTCATCTTGGAGAAATTTCCACCAAGTGAGTGCAAGGCCTCTCAATCTAGCCTTTTCCACTCTTACCTTTTGAGCCTTTGTGATTCTATCACACTCAAAGTGGTTCTCTATTCCTTCTATCCAATCTAGGACTACCTCTAGTTCCATCTTTCCATCAAAGATTAGAATGCCTTCTAATGCTTTCCCACTCAAGGCTTTCAATTACTTCAAGAATGGTTCTTCAGCTAGTATTGGGTCTAGTTCAGGGACCTCATGCTCCAAAAGGATTTACTTTTCTTTTCCATCTACCTTATCTTTCACCTCTTCAGCCTTTACATCTACTTCATCTACCTTTTTCTCTAATTGAGCCGATCTCTCTCAGGGTATTCTATTCTCCTCTTCTTGATCTTCCACTTTCTTTGCTAACTTAGCATTAGTCATCATCCTTGACTCTCCTACTAATTTAGCTGGTTGGAACATTAACCACAAGCCTAATCACTTTAATCTTTGATACCAATTTGGTGTATGTTCTTCTTGGTGTACTCACATAAGTGCTATCAAGACCTTGCTTGTCCTCTCCAAAGGATCCTATTATCTTCTAGGATCTTACTAGTATTAGGTGACCAACCTAAAACTCTACCAAATTGTATTCTAAGAGTCAATCTCCTTGTGCTTAGCCTTGAAGGACATTCACCTTTTAGTTTTATCTCAATGCTTCCTTAACACTTAGAAGACTCTAAGTGCCTTTCTCACACAAAATACCAAATTCATTGTAGGGGTACCATATACCTTGAAAAAATTCATTTTTTTTCCATTTAAATCCATTTTTATGGATCTCAAAGCTCCTTTTAATCAAGTTTAAGAACTAGTCTTATAGAGGCCTAATTAGGCCTAATTTCCTTGTAGCCCTTGACAGGGTCTTTTTCTAACTTCTTGTCAAATCCTTCCAAATAACCTGCAAAAAAAAACTTTACATTCAAGTACCCTTTTGGAATTTATAAATGATTTAGGAAGATTTAGGGTTCTATGGCCTTCGTACACATGCTTTCTACAAAGTAGGGCTAATAGGCCTAATTTCTAGGACTTTACTGATTTCTTGCTTGAAACCCAACCAAAAGGATTGATCAATCCTCAATCTCGTCAACATGAACTAAAATATTCATATGCTATCTAGAACCATGATTTTTTCATACACTCTTCCTTTCCCTTGCATGCAAACAACCATTTCTTTACTATCACACCTCTAACCGGGCACACTAGTCTCACTTAGGACATGACTATAAAATTAGAAGCTCGACTCTTTAGGACTCCTACCTTTATATTCATACTATACATTGACTCCCCTAAAAAATTCATCTAACTTTAGGAGGATCCCATGGTTAGATTTCATGGGGGAGCCATAGAAACTCAAATAGGCCTGGACTGGACTAGTAGACTATCTAAACACTAATCAATTTATTGCTATCCCTAAACTAACTCTAAGTTACTTGGAAAAAGAAAGAAAAAGTCTTATAACTATCCTATCAACACATATCCAAAATAAATTTAACATATATCGAAATCCCACCTGTGATGAGAAATCTCATTGTTGCTATGAGTCCTGGCACCACTTTGCCTACGGATGCAGCGCTTAGTGCTCGCATTGTGACTAGCACTAGCTGCTCAATTTCTCTAGTAGAAGATCTTCTATCCCCTATTACTGAGAGTCTTCCCTCATCTATGCATGTTTCACCTTTAATGAGTGTGGGTCATGGTTTGAATGATCCTTCTCCTTCTTGCCCATATTATTTTTTAAAAATGGTGTCTGGTGGCGTGGATTTTGTTGATGTTTCTGCACAAGGTCCCGATCCTATGGGTGTGGCTTTGGATCCTATGAAAGCCTATAAATTTAATGCTTCCTCTAGGCCCACAAATGTTTCCTCAGCTCATGGTGTGAAGGGATCCTATGCTACGGTTGTTACCTCGGCTCGGTCTTGGTTTGGTGGTTCCTCCTGTGGGGTGCCTTCTTCTGTGCCTATTTTTGCCTCTGGAGCTCTCTTTGTCTAGCTCTCTTCTATTTTTTGGGGGGAGCTAGATTCTTTCTCTAAGATCCTTATGGATCTAGCTCTTATCTATCAGTTTTGGGGGTTCTAGCTGACATTGTCACAACTTCATGATTCGATCTCCCGAAAATGGGAACCAATACTCTCAGATAATGTTCATATCATCCCTTTAGCTAAAGGTTTTTTTGTTGCCAAATTTGATAGTTCTAAGGATAGAAATAAAATTTTATGTGACAATTTCTTTTCCTAGGAGGAGGATAAATTATTTCTTATGTTAAATCATGGCACTTGGATTTCAATCCTTCTTTTGAAGTTTTCAATAATATGCCTATTTGGTTGTGGCTTCCCAATCTCCCTCTTCATCTTTGGCAAGGTGCTATCCTAGAGGAGGTGGGGGAGGCTCTAGGGGAGTTTTTGATTATTGATGAGAATACTTCCAATATATTTCACTCTACCTATGCCTGCATTCAGGTAGATATAGATATTTCACAAGGTCTTCCTGCTGAAATCAATATCCATTCTTCTAAAGGCTCATGGTTGCAACAACTGGATTATGAGGGTATCCCTTTTAGATGTAGAAAATGTTTTAAAATAGGTCATCATGCTTCAAATTGTGGTTTTTACTTCAAATTGAAGTTAGGCCCTAAAACTTGGTGGAAGGATGCCTCCACTGAATATTACACTATTCTCAAAAGCTCTCCCGAGTCTTCATTGGATTTGGTTGTCCCTAAGTCCCCTACTGGTGGCTTTGTGGATCAATTTTCTATTAGCCCTATTGTGCCTTTGTGGGGTCCCATCTCCTCTTCTGCTAGTGGTTTAGTGGCTCTTGCCAGCTTTACTGGTGGATCTATGGCCATTGTTCTTGCCAACCCTGCTGGAGTGGATTTTGGTGCTTTTGCTTCTCTTGCTGGAAGCCCAACAAGTCCTATTCTTGAGTCTATTTTTCCTACCACATATTTTGGTATGATCTCTACTATTGGTAATGTCATCACTACCCCTCTTACTAGGAGCTTTTTGGATTCTTTGCTGGGGGCTATTTCTCTAGATTCAGTTTGCTAGTAGAAGTAGGCTGTGATTGTTGAAGATGGTTGGATTACTATCAAAAAAAAAATTCAAAGAAATCCACTTCTTTCGACATGATCCTTCAATCTCATAAAAAGGGGATTCAGGCTTAGCACTAAGGCTTCTCTATGTGCTTTGGTCTTTATGTCCCTCCTTCTTTTGGTTGGACTATTTCATCTTGGGTGCTTGTACTATTTTCAAGCTTTGAATCATCTAGGTTGTGGGTGCCTATTGTAAAACCCTTGCTTTGGTCTTGACCCATTCTGTTTAGTGGGATTTCTTGAATATCTTTTGTGACCATTATGTAAAGGGTTACGAGGCCCCTTCAAAACCTATATTTACCTTAATAAAAAACATAGATCCAAAATTGAATCAAAGAGTTCAATCCATATGAATACACTATCACACAAGAATGATCGAGTATCTCCTAAAACTAGAGTTGCATAGCTTTTGTTCAACTCAAAGACTTCTTTACATTCATATCTACCTCAAAACATGATCCATTTAGTATCATAAGATAATTTCTCCATATTTTTAGGCCTTGGCATTCATTATCCACTCCTAGAATGTTGGGGATCCAATGTGGTTGAGTTGCATGCAACATTTGCACAAAGTTGAAAATGTTGTCATGATAACTTTTAGCATCTTTTGCAATAATGAGGTAACCTATATTCTTGGGCCTCTATCCCACTTAGTTCAAAGAACTAACCTCATTTAAGCCTAATAAGGCATCTTCTTTACTATGCCAAGGTTTAAGACACATTTACACTCATCTCCCTAATCAAGCCAAAATTTAGCAATAAAGGAACCTAACTAAACTAGGTTGGATTAGATACTAATTATCAATCCACCTAGTCACACACTTGCAAGACCTTCTAAGGTCCAAATTAAACACACTTCTGACTTGGCAAAGGTTAGATACAAGCCAAAATTACTAAGGCCTAGGAGGATAGCCTAGGTGGTCTTGCACCATATTGGATGGTTGTAAAACATGTTTAGTTGATGTATCTTAATCACTTCCTCAAGAACTTAGGAATTTATGAACTTATATTTTCTTGAAAATGAGATAACATATTAAAATAAGGTAATATCTGATATTTCAAAATATGGCAAGATCAAGAAGCATCTCTCTTTTATATACCCTCTCAAGTAATAAATTAAATCTATTATTGAATCAAATGTTTCTCTCCCTTCTTTCTCAAGAAATATATTTAAAAAGATAAATTTTCATAGAAGGAAAAATAATTTTTCCATTAAGGAGAATGTGCTTAGCTAGAGGAAACCCTTGGGTAAAGGACCCATGTCCCCAAGGTTTTGGAATAAATAGGATCATAAGTACACAATTTTTGAAAGGAGAAATCTTTGATTATATGGTAGGAATTCTAAATTATATATGATCCTCATAACCAGTGAGAATTCAACCAATGAAAAATCATCAACTATAAGGAAAGAATATGATATTAAACAAAATTGTGTAGTAATTATTTACTTTGTTGGAATTTTGTGTGTGAAATAGAAGTTGAAGCTCAAAAATTTGCTAGTATATAGGAATGATGAGTTATTGTGAAAGCAATAATGATATGTCTATTAGAATAAGATTTAAGTCAAAGTTTCTAACTGTCCTAAAATGGAAATATTAGAAGAATGTGAACTTGTAGGTGAATAATGTTAAATATGAATGGGATGAGATAGGAATAAATATGGGTATGGATGATGATGTAAGAGGGGAATGTAGGACCTATCCTTAATCCAAATTCCAAAAAGGAAAGATCCCAATGGATTAATCACAAAGAAGTGATCAATGCACAAATGAATCAAACAATGGAGAATATGAAGAAAGGAGAAAATCCTAAAACATACTATAGAAATTATGTACTTAAAATCTTGAATGACTAGAAGGAAAATACTAACCTCAAAATAGGGAAAATTTGGAAAGTTCTGATTTCTGATGTCTATGCACAATTTCAGAGAATTTTGCAACCTTATCTGGATTGGAAATGTCGAGACAGAGAAAACCCAAAAAACTTTTTTCCTTCTGAGGTCAAGTCGACTTTGACCTAGATAGTGGGGCACAATTTTACCCTGGGTCATAATCTTACCCTTCATTGAAGGTCATACCTGACCTGAAATAGCTCCAACAGAAATTCTATTTGTGGATCTCAGAAGTTCATCGAAAAGGGTATCCAGATCTGAACTTCAATTCATTGTCTTGTACCTATACCTACAAGAAAAATGGTTTTTTTTGTTTGGATGGGGGGTTTTCCTTTGTCAAACCCTAGTGTGGAATCAACCTTAAAATGTAATTGAAATTACAATATGTATAAACAAAGTAAATGAAACTATTCACCTTGCTTATGATGAAGTCCTTGTGGAGGATTTGAATCCTTGAATCCACAAGTAGGGATTCTCCAAATGAATGTAGAAATGTATATAGGATGTCTGAAATAAATGGCATTAGATCTTCAACACCAATCTTGAATGGATATTAGCATAGGAAGGGGCTTGGATGAATGTGAATGGAGAAATCTTCAAGGGGGTTCCAAAGAGATTGAATCCTTCAGTGGCTAACAATGGATCTCCTTGATGAATGCTTGAATGCTTGAAGATGAATGAATGATTTCTTTCCTTCTCCTTCTTTCTTGCTTGATTTCTTGAGGGCTAGATGTCTTGATAATGGATTGATTTCAAAACTTGATGGAGAAAATGAGAGAGGAAGGCTTCCTTTTATAGTGATCTAGGGCACAAAATTCTAGAGAGGTCGACATTGTAGAATTAAATCCCAATTAATCTTAACCCCTAGAAATGAACCTAGATTAAATGAAATTTAAGGGTTTACCATTCCAAAATCTAAAAAATCCAATCCAGAAGTAGGAAAATAAAACTTTTTGAAGCCCAACATCGTGAAGCTTCTGGAAATTGAAATTTGGACCTCGGGTCATGGTCGAGGTTGATTCTTCTCTAGGTCAGAGTCGAGGTTGACCTTGACCTAGGTCATGTTAGGGATTGACAAATCTAGAACAATATAAAATTAATAGTTATATGCAAAAAACAAAAGAAGAAGATGATCCCAAAATAGATAACACACATATTTAATGTTGTTCACCCAAAACCTAGGCTATGTCCATGTACATAGTCATCCAACCTTTCTTATTATCCATTAAAAACATACACCAACATTAAAATGCATTATACATCTTAGCCGCTTATAACAATGTTTTAGGGAAACCTCTAAAACTGACCACTTTGGGGTTTTACAATGTCAGTATTCCTTTTTCCCAAAAAAGTTTATTATTTTCTTGAAAAAAGCACAAAAATTTTCAGCATTGTGCACCGACCAAAGGTGAAGGGCTAGCACCCCTCACCTCTGGTAATTACATGAGAGGTCATCACAATATCAACACCCACTACATGATCAATCACCATAATATCAACAGGTCAGGGTCGAGGTCAACCTTGACCCATCAGGTCATCCTTGACCCAAAAAGTCAGTCTTCAATTTCTTAGAGAAAGTTATTAGAAAGAGGTTGGAAATAGGGGGAGAGAAGAAGAACAGGAGTAAATAGATAGATCCATGAAAAGACCTAATCAAGGTGCTTGACATGACTCTAGACCACTTACTCAAAGGGCTAAACATTCTTAACATGGAAGTGCTTCCATTTTAAGATGATACATTAAGCCCCCACTTTAGTAAGAGTATGGACTCGATGCAAAATCTTGGTAAAGGAGATCATAATGAACATATAATATTATTAAAATCAAAGAGACAAAGTATCATCAAGCCCCAAGGGACTCAAGTCTTTGTCAACTCCAAGATCACAATAAGAGAGACATCTCTAGAAAAAGAGAAAGAGAGAAAGAGTGTGATTACCTATTCCAATGAGAACTTATGTCCCATTGTGAACCACACAAGAAAAAAGTGCAACTGGAAAGATGGAATTGAACCACCTAGTGAATGTGGCTACTCACTAGTCAACCCATCAAGGATTCACCCTCAATAATATTCTATTCCATAAGAGTAAAACCAAAAGCAAAATAGATCCAGACTTAAGGACACTGATGCAGAGCATCCATCAAAAACAACATCTTAGGATCCCAAGTTCATCATGAGATCCAAACAACAACATAGTTTCTTCACTTTCTTAGAGGCATACATATTCATCCATAACATGTTCACTAACAATCAATCATAATCATCCATCAAATAACCATTATCAAATGTTCTTTATAGACATCAAAACATTATATTTGTAGATCCATCTCTAATTCATGAAATATGAATCATTGAAATCTTTCATCTATCCATTTCTTGCAAAAGGAAACCAAGAATTGTCCAACTATAAAATTTACTATATTCTAGTCATGAAAATACAGTCATAAACAATAATTAATAACTCCAGAAATATTAATAACCAAGCCAATCATGCCGGTCATATTTTATAATGACTAGTTATAGAAATATTCTTCAAGTTATAGGAAGATCCAACGATTAAAATAAATGTTATGAAAATTTTCCCAAGACTGTTCATCATCAATCAAGGTTTTGGGTGGTTACAAATGGTACTATAGTACAAATACACTTGTTTCTAGACTGTACATGGCTGTACAAGGCTTAGAAACAAGAGGGAAAACTTTCAAGACAACAAAACAATAGA
>BSBK01002168.1:0-10000 GCA_027943335.1 Chamaecyparis obtusa | reverse complement strand
AAATGATGCAGGAGCATCCTGGGTGTAAGAGAAATCTTGCATCACCAAAAAAATATTTCTATTTTTGTATTCAATAAGGGCTATCTTGTGCAGAGCTACTATTTATGGAAACTTGCTATTTTTAGTAAGTTGGTCTTGCGATCTCAAAATGTTCTAATTTTACATGTGGAGGTTCATCTCAGTCATATCAGACTACCAACAAAGTTTCATGGCTAGATCAGGTCTAGTTTTGAAGATATTGAAGATTTTCGGTATTGGCAGCAGGGTACAGAAACTTTGAACTTAGTTTTGAAGGCTTTAGAGGCCCTGGATGAGGTCAAAAAATTAGGTGACGGGTGCTTTGGATGAGTCAAGCCTGTGGAGTGCTTCGTGGCATTTCTGAAATGGGGTTATAATAGTCAATTGGGTCAACTAGTGATGACTTATGGTATTCGAAAGTTGGGCCACCTGAAATGGTGAGAAATAATTTTCCTTCAAAATTTATGTTCGGGTTTCAAACTCATTTTGAGCCAAATTTGATGTAATAAATTGTAAAATAAAATAATTCTAAGTTTGGTCGGCCCTTAGGGGCTAAATTTCTAAAACCTTCTCGGGTGGTGGAAATTGCATATATAAAGAAGGCCCGTAGTGTTGTCTAGGGCAGTTCTGGGTAGTAGATCTAGGTATTGATTCGAGGCTTTGTCCTACAGAATATTGTAAGGGAATGCCCATGTGGCTTTGCATATTGTAATTCTGAAAGTTTGTAATTCCACATTTGTGGAGATAATAAGAAGCCAATTTTCTATTCTTGCATATTATTGTTGTTGTTTCTCTATTTTTGTTATGTGTTTGTGGTATTAAGGGGAGCACCCTTCATCAAGTGGTATCAGAGCAGGAGTTTTTGAGTGTGTAAATAGATCACTGACTGTGAGGCAGTTTGCACCAAGTTTGTGGTTAGGGTTTTAGTGCGCTTTGCGAAAATGCCTCCATGAAGAGAACATGGCGGAAGAGCTGGTGCTGTGACACCTGAGGTTAGAGAGTTGTAGAGACAAGTGTGAGCATTACAAGAAAAGATTCATAGAGGAATGAATCTTAATGTCAGAGACAAAAGTGAGGATGAAGTCGAAGAAGAATATCAAGAAGGAGAAGCTGAAATTGTGAACCAGGAGGAAGAATGACTTTTTCAGGTGATTTCCAAGATTGGGAAAAGACCTAAGATTGAGGTTCTTACATTTTCTGGAAATCTTAACCTAGAGGAATTGATTGACTGGATCAATGAATGTGAGGAATATTTTGAGTATGAAGATGTTGAGGATCTTGATAGAGTCAAATTTGTGAAGGCTAGACTGAAAGGTCATGCGAAGATCTGGTGGCAAAAAATTCAATTGGAGTGAAATAGAAGAGGGAAAGATAAAATCACAAGATGGGATTAGATGGTGGATAAATTGAAGTGACAGTTCATTCCTGTTGATTATGAGCTTGACCTACTAAAGAAAATGCAAAGTTTGAAGCAAGCAGGAAGATCTGTTCAGGAGTATACAGAAGAGTTCTATTGACTCCTCATTAGAATAGGCCATTTAGAAGCTGATAAGGAGAAAGTTGCCTGATACTTTAATGGGTTAAAGCCAAGCATTTAGGAGGAGTTGAATCTGGTTCAAATGAACAGTATTGAGGAGGCATAACAGTTTGCCCTAAAAGTAGAGGAAAAGCTGAATAAAAAGTTTGAGAGCAGACAAAATGGAAGAGGTCGTGGTGGAAGATCTGGTGGATGGTCATATGGTGGCCGAAATGAAGATCCGAAAAAGAAGGATGAGGCCACTAGCAGCCAAAATTGGAGAGGAAACAATTCCAATCATTTCCAAGATCAGAACAATAGAGATCAGAGAGGAAGAGGAAGAGGACAAGGTTCAGGAAGAGGAGGCTTCCATGGAACATGTTTTCACTATGGAGAAGAAGGTCATAGGGCATTTGAATGTCCTTAGCACCAATGTAGAACAGATAGGAGAAATGAACACAAGGCCAAAGTTGCACATGTAGATGAAGATGCCAGATCATCAAATTCTGAAGATGCTGAAAGAGGAGAAACGCTAATTAACAGAAGAGTCTTGCTGAGTGGTGAGAATGAACCTAAACAAAGGAGGAGCTTGTTTCGCACTAGATGCAAGTGTGAGGGTAAATTTTGTGATGTGATTATCGATAGTGGAAGCACTGACAATTTGGTGTCAGAAGAGATGGTGACAAAGTTGAAGCTCAAGAGATAGAAACACCCAAATCCATATCGGATTGCTTGGGTGCAACATGACCATAAGGTCATGGTTAGTGAATAGTGCCTAGTAAAGTTCAAGATCGGCGGGTACCAAGATGAGGTACTATGTGATATAATATCTATGTATGCATGTCATATGTTGTTGGGTAGATCATGGCAGTTTGAAAGATCTGCTGTACACAATGGTCGTGTGAATACCTATTCCCTGACAAAGGATGGAGTGCGACATAAGCTAAAGCCATTGAAGGAGACCGAAGAAAAGGTATGTGGTAATGCAAGAATAACATTTGTTGATGAGAGAAAATTTCTAGATGGTATGAGACATGAGCATGTGTGTTTTGCTTTAATTTCAAAAGCTAGTAAAGAAGAAGTAGAGGATGTACCTGTAGAGGTTGCAGATTTGTTGAATGAGTTTTAGGATATTGTATCTGATAATGTACCTGATGGATTACCACCCGTAAGGAAGATTAGTCATAAGATGGATTTGATTCCAGGAGCCAATTTTCCAAACAAGGTAGCACACAGAATGACACCAGCAGAAAGTGAAGAGTTGAACAGACAAGTACATGAGTTGTTACAAAAGGGATTGATTCAGGAGAGCCTAAGTCCATGTGTTGTACCAGTAGTATTAGCACCAAAGAAGAATGGAGAATGGAGGATGTGTACAGATTCCAGAGCAATAAACAAGATCACAATCAAGTATAGGTTTCCATTGCCACGAATGGATGATATTATGGACTGTTTGAGTGGAGCTGTGTATTTCTCAAAGATAGATCTGAAGAGTGAATATCACCAGATTCGAATCAGAGAAGGAGATGAATGGAAGAATGCCTTCAAGATAAAGGAAGGACTTTATGAGTGGTTAGTCATGCCTTTTGGGCTAACCAATGCACCGAGCACTTTCATGCAGCTCATGAACGAGGTTCTGAAAGAATTTTTGGGAAAGTTTGTCATTGTTTACTTAGATGATATTTTGATCTTTAGCAAGACATTGGAGGAACATATGATGCATATTCGTATGGTGTTTGAGAAGCTAAGAGATGAAAAATTGTTGATTAATTTAAAGAAGTTCAGTTTTGTGAAGAAAGAGTTAGTGTATTTGGGATTTGTAGTTTCAGCAGAAGGTCTAAAAATGGACCCAAAGAAGGTACAAGCTATCCTTGAATGGCCTACTCCAAGGAGTGCTACCGAGGTAAGATCTTTTCATGGTCTAGCTAGCTTTATAGAAAGTTTATTAGAAATTTTAGTAGTATTTGTGGACCCTTGACTGAAACAATGAGAGGGGATAGAAAAGAGTTTAAGTGGACTAATGGGGTAGAAAAGAGTTTTCAATTATTGAAATAAAAAGTTACAGAACAACCTGTTTTAGCACTTCCAGATTTTAATAAGGTGTTTCAAGTAGATTGTGATGCTAGTGGTACTGCAATAGGAGTTGTTATGAGCCAAGAAGGTAAACTTGTTACTTATTTCAGTGAGAAGTTAAATGATGCCAAGAGGAAGTATTCTATTTATGATCAGGAATTTTATGCTATAGTTTAGGCATTAAAAAAGTGGAGACATTATTTGCTTCCTAAAGAGTTTGTCTTGTATACTGATCATCAAGCTTTGCAATATTTGAATAGTCAAGGAAAGTTGAATTAGAGGCATTTGAAATGGGTTGAGTTTTTGTAGAGTTATACATTTGTTTTGAAATAGAGAAGTGGAAAGTCTAATAGGGTTGCAGATGCTCTTAGCAGAAGGAAACTATTGCTGATAGGGGGGGGGGAGATGCAGATTGAGGTGGTTGGGTTCAAGGAACTCAAGAATTTATATCTAGAGGATCTTGAATTTGGTGGAGCTTGGAAAGCTTGTAAAGAACCTGTTACTCTAGATAGGACAAAGTGGCTGGATTTTATCATCCAAGATGATATGCTATTCAGAGGGAGTCAATTGTGCATTCCAAGAAGTTCTATGAGGGAGAATCTTATCAAAGAGAAGCATAGTGAAGGATTGGCTGGACATTTTGGTCGTGATAAAACCCTTGCTTTGGTTAGTGAAAATTATTATTGGCCATAGTTACAGCAAGATGTGAAGAAGTTTGTATAGAGTTGTAGAGTATGTCAGATGGCGAAGGGAGTGAAGCAGAATACAAGGTTATATCAGCCATTACCTATACCAGAGAAGCCTTGGGAGGATATCAGTATGGACTTTGTTCTTGGTTTACCGAGGACACAACGGGGACATGATTCAATTTTTGTAGTATTTGACATATTTTTAAAGATGGCACATTTCATTCCCTGCAAAAAGATTAATGATGCTGTTCATGTAGCAGAATTGTTTTTCAGAGAAGTAGTGAGACTACATGGTTTGCCAAAGACCATAGTTTCAGATAGAGACACTAAGTTTGTTGGATATTTCTGGCATACATTATGGAAGAAGTTGAAGACAAATTTGAAGTTCAGTTCATCACATCATCCACAGACTGATGGATAGACAGAGGTGGTGAATAGAAGTTTGGGAAATCTGCTGAGATGTTTGGTTGGAGATAAGCCAACAGGATGGGATTTGATTTTACCACAGACAGAATTTGCATATAATAATTCTGTCAACAGGAGCACTGGTAAATCACCATTCTAGATTGTATATGGAAGTAGTCCAAGAAATGCATCTGAATTGAGAAAGATAGATAAAGGAGAAATAAGTAGTGTTGAAGCTGAGGATTTTGCAGAGCACTTGAAGAACATCTAGGAGGAGGTGAGGAAGCATATTACCAAGATGAATGCATAGTATAAGGCTAAGGCAGATGAGAAAAGGAGGCATAAGGAATTTTAGGTTGGAGATGAAGTCATGATTCATTTTTGAAAGGAGCAATTTCCAGTTGGTACATATAACAAGTTGAAAATGAAGAAGTTTGGGCCATGTAAGATACTGAAGAAGCATGATTCAGGAAATGCATATGAGGTAGACTTGCCTAGTGAGCTGAATATTTCACTAGTGTTTGACATTTCAGATTTGACAGAGTATCATGAAGGAGGTGTTGAAGATGAGGTTACAGTAGCACAGTGGATTATTCCAGCAACTAGTTCAGATATCAAGGAGATTGAAGACATACTGGACAGTCATGTTGGCAGAAGCACAAGGAACAAGACATATGAAGAGTATTTGGTCAAATGGAAAGGATGACCTGTTGAAGATTCATCATGGCTAACAAAGGAGGAGCTTAACCATCTTGGTTTTCCTTTGCACACCTGATTCGTGACAGGGTCACTTCTCAAATTACCCCAGGTGTCTAATGCAGGAGCATCCTGGGTGTAAGAGCAATCTTGCATCACCCCAAAAAAATATTTTTGTTTTTGTATTCAATAAGGGCTATCTTGTGCAGAGCTGCTATTTATGGAAACTTGCTATTTTTAGTAAGTTGGTCTTATGATCTTGAAATGTTCTAATTTACATGTGGAGGTTCATCTCAGTCATATCAACTTGCCAGCAAAGTTTCATGGCTAGATCAGGTCTAGTTTTGAAGATATTGAAGATTTTCGATATTGGCAGCAGGGTACAAAAACTTTGAACTTAGTTTTGAAGGCTTTAGAGGCCCCAAATGAGGTCAAAAAATTGGGTGACAGGTGCTTTGCATGGGTTGAGCCTGTAGAGTGCTTCGTGGCATTTCTGAAATGGGGTTATAATAGTCAATCGGGTCAACTGGGTGATGACTTATGGTCTCCGAAAGTTGGGCCACCTAAAATGGCGGGAAATAATTTTCCTTCAAAATTTCTATTCGGGTTTCAAAACTCATTTTGAGCCAACTTTGATGTAATAAATTGTAAAATAAAATAATTCTAAGTTTGGTCGGCCCTTAGGGCTAAATTTCTGGAACCTTCTCAGGTGGTGGAAATTGCCTATATAAAGAAGGCCCGTAGTGTTGTCTATGGCAGTTCTGGGTAGTAGATCTAGGTACTGATTCGAGGCTTTGTCCTACAGAATATTGTAAGGGAATGCCCATGTGGCTTTGCATATTGTAATTCTGAAAGTTTGTAATTCCACATTTGTGGAGATAATAAGAAGCCAATTTTCTGTTCTTGCATATTATTGTTGTTGTTTCTCTATTTCTGTTATGTGTTTGTGGTATTAAGGGGAGCACCCTTCATCAGTAAAAGAGGTTGAATAGGAGGTAAAGTAATCATATTAGCAATTAACAACCTATTCATAATAGAATGTAAAGATTTAGAAAGAGGAGTAAACGTACGATTTAATCAAAAAGTAGTGGATGCAGAAGTGGCATTATGAGATGCAATAGCAACTTGATCAGCAATTGCATTCGCTTGTTTGTTTATCTTGACATAATTGTTAAATTTTTTAAATTTGTTTGGATTAGGAGCAACATCACTTTTATCAACAGGAATAGGAGCCATTGGAGTGTTGCTCTCAAATTGACTCACTTGTAATTGATAATGATGAAGTGCTACACAAAGTTGTTGAAAAGAGGTAAATTCAGTAAGAAGAATCTTATCTCTAATATCCTTTTGCAAATTTGAAATAAACATACATTGAATATCAATATCAGGAACAAGATAGGAAATCTAAGCATGTAAATTTTTAAATCTACCAATAAATTCAGTCAATTTTTCCTTAGCACTTTTTTTTACAATGCATTAAATCAGTCAAAGACACTTGTGGGCCAATGTTGTTTTGAAATTGTGGAATACAAGCATTGGAAAGTTGTGGAAATGAGTCAATATAATAAGGAGGTAAGGAACAATACCATTGTAAGGCCTTGTCATGAAAATTTTTAGCAAATAGCTTGGCTAAAATCCTATGGTCATGAGCATAATCACTACAAAGGATTTGAAATATTTTAACATGATGAACAGGGTCTCCTTTTCTGTTATAATTCTCAAGATGAGACATATCAACTTGCTGAGGAACAGGAGTACAAATGATATCTCGGGACAAAGGAATTTCCATGTCACATGTAGGAATGCTAAACTTGTTTTGAGTCAAGGATGCAAGTTGTTTTTGTAATGCTGAATCATTAGAAGAAATAGGAGGAATAGCAACATTAGAAACACTAGGTAAAGTGTATGAAGATGCAAGAATGGAAGACACAATTGGAGGTACACTTGGAACTACAATTGGAAGAGGATTGGAATAAGTAAAAGGAACATTATGATAAGAAGGTTGTGATGTAGGAAGGGACATAGGATGAACACTCATAGGAATAGAGGAAACTGTCACAGTCACCAAAGAAGAAGTATAGGTAGGAATACTAGGTAAAGGAATAGAAGAAGGTTCTACACTAGTGACAAATGGAGTCAACCCTAAATATTGAGCTTCTTGAGCTAAAGGTTTGATATTTGAATGCACGAGGTGAGTAATATCACACAAGAGATTAACACCTTGATCACTATCACAAAGAACTTTCTTAAGAGAATCTATAGCTTGAATAAAATATTGATTACAATTTTCTTGAATGAGCCAATTACCCATTTTATCAAGTTTAGTTGAAAGTTTTTGGACTTGTTCAAGAGGAACTCTTAAAGCATCATCCTCATCATGAGATGAGTGAGAAGAGTTTTTCTCCATAATAGGATTGGAATCATGAAGGATCAAATTATAATTTGGATCCTAAGGAAAGGAGAGGAAGACTCAAGATCAAAGGCACCCATAAGTCTACAACTTCATCTAACTGGAATATTATAAGTAGGACTAGAAGTAGTAAAGTTGATAAACCAATGCAATGCAAATGAACTAAACTAAGAAAACATAAAGTATGAATATTTTTGTATTTTGAAAGAGATTTTGCAATTTTTTTGTATTTTTGAAATATAGATTCAAGTAATCTAATTAGCATGAAATATTTAACATAAAAGACAAATCTAACACCAATAAGATAATATAAAGGGAAATCTAACACTACAAAATACAATAGGGCATCTAATTCCACAAAAGAAAGGAGGGTAAGCATGTCGGGTTCACCAAAATGAATAATGTTAAATATGAATAGGATGAGATAGGAATAAATATGGGTATGGATGATAATGTAAGAGGGGAATGTAGGACCTATCCTTAATCCAAGTTCCCAAAAGGAAAGATCCTAATGGATTAATCACAAAGAAGTGATCAATGCACAAATGAATCAAATAATGGAGAATATGAAGAAAGGAGAAAATCCTAAAATATACTATAGAAAGTATGTACTTGAAATATTGAATGAATAGAAGGAAAATACTAACCTCAAAATAGGGAAAATCTGGAAAATGCTGATTTCTGATGTCTATGCATAGTTTCAGAGAATTCTGCAACTTGCTCCGAACTGGAAATGCCAAGATAGAAAAAACCTAGAAAAATTTTGTCCTTTTGAGGTCAGGTTGACTTTGACCCAGATAGCGGGGCACAATCTTACCCCAGGGCACAATCTCACCCCCCAATGAAGGTCGTCCCTAACCTGAAACAACTCTGATGAAAATTTTGTTTATGGATCTCATAAGTTCACTGAAAAGGGTATCCAAATCTGAACTTCAATTCACTATCATGTACATGTACCTACAAGAAAAATAGTTTTTGTTGTTTGTATGGGGGGTTTTCATTTGTCAAACCCCGGTTTGGAATCAACCTTGAAATTTAATTGAAATTGCAATATGTATAAACAAAGTGAATGAAACTATTCACCTTGCTTATGATGAAGTCCTTGTGGAGGATTCAAATCCATTAATCCACAAGTAGGGATGCTCCAAATGAATGTAGAAATGTATGTAGGATGTCACAAATCAATGACATTATATCTTCAACACCAATCTTGAATGGATCTTAGCATAGGAAGAGGCTTGGATGAATGTGAATGGAGAAATTCAAGGGGGCTCCAAAGAGATTGAATCCTTCAATGGTTAACAATGGATCTCCTTGATGAATGCTTCAATACTTGAAGATGAATGAATGATTTCTTTCCTTCTCCTTCTTTCTTGCTTGATTTCTTGAGGGCTAGATGCCTTGATCATGAAAAGTGGATGCTTGATAATGGATCGATTTCAAAACTTGATGGAGAAAATGTGAGAGGAAGGATTCCTTTTATAGTGATCTGGGGCAAAAAATTCTAGAGAGGCTGACATTGGAGAATTAAATCCCAATTAGTATTAACCCCTAGAAATGGACCTAGATTAAATGCAATTTAAGGGTTTACCATTCTAAAATCTGAAACAACTGACCCAAAAGCGAGAAAATGAAACTTTTTGAAGCTCGACATACTGAAACTTCCAGAAATTGAAATTCGGACATGGGGTCAGGGTCGAGGTTGACTCTACCCTAGTTCAAAGTTGAGGTTGAACTTGACCTAGGTTAGGGTCAAGGTTGACCTTGACCCAAAAAGTCAAAGTCTTCAATTTTTCAGAGAAAGTTGTCAGAAAGAGACTAGAAACAGGGGGAGAGAAGCAGAACAGGGGGTAACGATATAGATGTCATATTGAAGATGTGTATAAGGATAAAAATACTTGTAGTTACTCCTCAAATGTGATTTTATTGAAATGTGTGTACAAAAGGTTAGTGGGTTGAACATATTAGTTTGATTGAATAAGAGGGTAGTCGTACGACTCATATATTTCTCTCTCTCTCTCTCTCTATTAAAGAATCTATAATTTTATTTTGGAAAATGGTAAAATTCAAACAAACTTCTTAATGTTGGGAAAACATATACTCATAAGAAGATTATTATGAATTTCTGGGATATGGAATTGGTTAAATAGCTATTTAATAAGTGATGTTGGTGAAACTCTAGCTTAATGAATC
>BSBK01002167.1:1095000-1098104 GCA_027943335.1 Chamaecyparis obtusa | reverse complement strand
AAAATGTTTTCTTGGTGTCACTTGCATGAAGCAGCATGTGTGTGGAGAGCCAGAAATGACATGCCTAGTATAGCACCAAGCATCCAATCAAAACATAGAGGCATTAACACTTGTGTTGCAATAAGATCCAAATGGCACTATTCTATAGGAATAGATCCATTTTGAAAGATGTAGAGCACCAAGTAACATGGACTTTCATAACAAAATATTACTAAGGCACTCACAAAGGGAGACTTTAATGTATTTGAGAAAGAAGATGTGGATAGACACGTCCTCAAGAATTAGTTATTATAATAGGAAAGAAATTGACTGAAAGTTGAAAATAAGTAAGGCTCCGTAGAGGAGATTTTGGGGGTTCCGGATTCCACCTGACCCGAGAGACTTTGTGCCAGGGGAGGGATAGATTAGGATTTTTATGTAATGCAAGGAAAGAGGGATTTTATTTTCAAATAATGATTAATGTACAGGAACAACAGAATCTTTGTTGTTTTGCTATGTTCAAAGAAGGATATGTTAGCATATTAAAACTTTGATTTTAGATGCTCACTTCTGATTGATATTCATCTTTGAATGATATTGGTTTCTTTTGAATGCATATCTGTTACGTCTGATCATCAACATGATCATCTGTGGACTTTGTGCTATAGTTTTTCATGTATTTGGAAAGAATCATTCGTCTTTCTCTCTTAGTTTCTTTTTGTAATGCATTGTTTAGGCAAATGAAATTTGTAGCATTTACTATACTTTTCTTTTAGTAAATTAGTCCATTCGCATCTATCTCATGTTTACGAATAGATGTCTGTAAGCCTTTATTGCTTTCAGGTTAAAAGCATTATCATTTATAGTTTAGTTGATTCATTGTAAATCCTCCACGGGGAGCTGTACACGGATAATTCAAAGGGTGCTTACGCTTCTCAATAGCGAAGTGACCCAACTGTTGGTGTTGGTTGAGTTTTTTTGTTTGGGCTTTAAGGGTCATTTTGTAAGCATTTCTTTGGAAGACAAATCTATTCACCAACAAGAAGTTAAACCTCAAACATAATAAGCTCCATGAACAGGGTATTCCAGAGTAAAGAAAAACAAATGTAACTTCAACAAGATATAATTTAAATCATAATGATAATCATATAGTCAAGATATAACTTCACCATTCAATTCCATAAACGTGAATAATAAATATGTATATACAAAAGATGACACAAATATAACATATAAATGAACATGTTCTATATATGTATCAAATGTATCAAAAGTATGTCCATATACAAATATGGCACATGCCATTTCAAAATGTCTACAAAATCAATGTTTTAAGGTGTACATGTGGCATATATGCCATCTCAAAATGTGCCAAGTGTCATCCCTAAATGACCACAAAACTAAAACTGCATCCTATGTTGTAGGGGGGATCATCAAAATGTAGCCTCTTTGAAGAAGTGTTGGGCTCTGATTGATCCTGCATAAAAAATGAGTTCAAACCAAAGTTAGATTGCTTACTTTATATGATATATATATATATATGTGTGTGTGTGTGTGTGTGTGTGTGTGTGTGTGTGTGTGTGTGTGTGTGTGTGTGTGTGTGTATGTATATATATATATATGTATGTATATATACATATATTATATATACATATATATATATACATATACATATATACATATATATATATATACATATACATATATACATATATATATATATATATATATACATATATACATATACATATATATATATATACATATATACATATACATATATATATAAATATATATATATATATATATATATATATATATATATATATATATATATATATATATATATATATATATATATATTTATATGTATATATATATATATATATATATAGATATATAGACATACATACATACATACATACATACATACATACATACATATATATATATATATATATATATATATATATATAATAGACATACATACATACATACATACATACATACATACATACATATATATATATATATATATATATATATATATATATAATTCATATTTTTCAAACACTAATTTAATTAAAATTATAACTAAATACAAATAAATTTGTACCTGGTCTCTAGATCGCCTACCAAGTGTCCTAGCATAATTCCTAGGTAGCAAAGGGACCATGGTAGCAATACCAACTCTGACCTATAAATATATATTTGCAATAATGAGATTAGAAGAGTGTTGCAACATAGAGTAATAAATCTACAAAATAGGATGATAGCATAATAAAATTACAAATTGATTGAACTAAAATTAAAACTTACATCTGGTGATCCCTCCTCTGGAATCGTGAGCTGGGTCAACAAAGAAACAAAAGATTCTCGTGGGCCCTCCCTCACAGTCAGAGTAACCTATGAGAGTAAAAAGATTGTCAAATATATATCAATGTACTTCATCATAGCAACCCTAGTTACAAAATACAAATAAAAATATGTAAAAGTCTATGTACAATCGGGCTATCACTCCGAATTGAGACACTTGTAACCCTACGCCGCCGAACCGGTGTCAGGACATCATCAATAGCCACACCCTATACAATAAAGTGCAAGTAAAATATTTATTACTACACACAAGTGGCATACATATGCATGCATAATTAATCTTAAACAATTAACTACCTTTCCTTTGTTGACACCTGATGAAGGAACCCCCCTCACGCCCCCACTGACATCGGTTGTAGCCTGCAAGAACACAATAAGATGACAATATATGTTAGTAAATGTATGAATTTTATTGCTCTAATTGATAGAGATTTAAGCATGTACACCAAATGATATAAAAAAAACTAATGGGTACATAATTTATAATATACCGTATAGTCATCAAGGCCAAATGAAATGGCCGAAAGTGTGGACTCATCCACCTGTCTCACCTCCTCCTATGTCATCGACTGAACATAAATGGAAAAAGTATATATACATAAGTGCATGCAATCATTAAAACTAATCTAAATAAATAAATTATTTTTAAATTAAATAAGTCATGTGACAAATTTATTTATAATGTTTACTCTTACCATATCAACAGGAGTCAATGGCTCTACGTGCACCTACTGAGCACTCTCATGAGA